>WAAG01033132.1:4592-26478 GCA_013390105.1 Tichodroma muraria
CTCGGGGAGGCGGCGGGAAGGGCCGTGTCCTGGGAGGGCTGGGGATCGGGAGGATGTGAGTGAATCACCAAGGTGGAGAGGATGACAGAGAAGTTGTGGGGGGAGTTGGGATGGGAGAATCGAGGGTACAAATGGGAAAAGACATAGCAGGAGAATTCAGAGCCAGGCTGAAATACTTGGTCCCACGCAGGAGTGCTGCTGATCCAGGGCAGTAGTCCCCGAGGACAGGGTGTGACAGACCAGCCCTGGAAACTGTTAAACTTTGGACCAATTTGATTCTTATCTGCACTGTGTAGAAATCAGCAGTTGGGTTCTGTGAACTGCCATTCACAGAATAATTAAAAAAAAAAATAAAAATGCCTTTGCATCCATGCCATGTGGCCTAATTTAACTCCCACCCTGCGGGAAAGGTGACCCTTTTCCAGAGCTTTCCAGCTCTGCAACACACTTCCCATGAGGGGAGCTCCATCAAAGTCATGGGTAGCTTTCTGCAGGGCCAGAGCTCCCAGAAAAGCTACAAAGGTTGCCGCAGTTAAGGTTGCTTTAGAAGTCTGAGCTAGTAGATCACACACCTACTCTTACTAACCAACCTTACTAATGCTCTACTCGTTTGGTCATGTCACTTCTCTGGCTTCTTCCTGCTGAGGCAACCTGTGAAGTATTATCATGTGGGTAGTCAGAGATGAGGATCCAGCTATGGATCAGGACCCCAGCATGGGATGAGAAGATGACCTGTGCTTCACTGAGTTCATCATGTGGCTTCTACACAGCCCAGGAGGTTCTCTCTGCAGTTGCATGGAGCTGAGCTGTAACCATGCCCGGAGTGGTCTCCTCCTGACAGAGCTCAGAGCTTGGGCCTCGTTAATTCAAACCTGGCGCATGCAACTGATTTTTTTTTTTTTTTCCACTGAAGGCCTTGGAAGTGCAATGTGGTTCTCAAAGCTTTCCTTCCATAAGATTTCACTTCTACACTGTGTGTGGGGACTCACTTCCTCTTCCTCCCAAAGTGTCTTAAGTGCTCGGTGGAGATTTCCAATGCTTCCTGCAGAGTGGTGGCACTGCTATTCCAATGTCACTTCAATAGGGAGCAGAGGAGTCCTGGGATCCCTTCCTTGGCCTGGGCTGTGCCTGTCCCCTGTGCCATCAGCTGTTTAACACAAAACTAGCAAATGTTAGATGCCCACCTCCTTTACAGCACAAGAGAAAACATTGGTTCAGTGCTTTGCCACTGGTTCTAAAGAAGAGAATTTGAAACAAAGTCTAAGCAGCATTTATTAGAAAACAAGGACACAATACATCTGTGGATTTCATAGGTTTATATTGTGCTTAGACAGTTAAAAAGTTACTTTGTAATGATTATGTAAATTCATACACACCCCAAAGACATTCCAAGTGTCCTGATTCCTGCATTTAAAAGAAAAAAGAGCATTCGTAATTGAAGGTCATATTATTAAAGTTACAATCTACTACAAATTCACATAGGTCATTATCCTTTTCTCAAGCCAAGTATATAAAGCAAATGGCTGATGGTTTGCAAATATTGCAACATTACCTGGCCACTGCTGAACAGAAAAACAAAAATATAAAACTACTTTTCACGTACTTAACATATTTCTAGATTTTTCCCAACATGATGGTTATTCATTTCTGGGGTCTTGCAGTGCGCTTTGGACCCAACATTCAATTAATTCTGATATAATTTAACAAAAATGTTTAATGTTATATTAAACATAGAATTCTTTCTACATGATCTTTTTCTAATGGATAACTAGCGTGTCAGACATTAATTGAAGTGCCAATATTTAAAAAAAACCCATTGGGATTAAATACAGTATTTCATTGTTCAGTAGTTATATGAACATTTTAATGCTTTCATTAAAAGTGTTTTTTAAAGGTCATGAAGCATACTTGGTCTCAAACTGCTTTTCAGAAAGCAACTTGCTGAACTATAAATTTTTCTAAGTTTTTTGGACACGCTGCTCACCTTTCAGTGAAAACACTGTGATATATTACAAGTGTTAGAGCATTAACTGATGGTCTGCATTTGGGTCAGCATATAAAATATACTGTCTGCAAGATGGCTGCTATTGCTGTGCATTTTGCTTTAATATGTGCCATATTTGATTCTATTTACTTAATTTTAAACAACCAAAATGACTCGAGCACTTTTACAAATACATCAGTGACATGTGGGACAGTCCTGTAGAGCAGGTGTGTATTTAACAGGGGGAGAAGAGGGGTTCCAGCTCCCCTCAGCCTGGCAGGGCTGGGTCCCAGTTAGGTCAGGACCAGGTCCTCTCATGCCTAAGGTGGGGAGGACAACCTGGACCAGGCCTGCTCTCGGACACACAGAGGCACCAGATGCCAACTGCTGCTCCCTCCCTTCTCTCTTTGTCCCAGGGGCACAAGGACTGTGCCTTGGGTGTTCCACAGGTGTTTGTGTCCTGTCCTGTTTCCCAGTTCCGTTGGGAAATGAGGATTTTCACTCACTGTTCCTCTTCACGGAGTAGAACTGTTAGGCAGGATTTAAGCTGAGCAGCTCCATGAGGGACCAGTGCAAGATCTACAGGCAGCAGATGAAGGAAAGCCTGGCAGAGCACCTGGATCTGCAGCAGCGTGAGGAACCAAAGATGCTGACAGTCCCTGATGGTTGAAAGTGCTGCTTTCCCAACCAAGGAATCCCACTGGAATGCTATGATCCAGAGGTTCTTGAGCCAGCACTACCCTCCAAGTTCTCAAAATATTCTCAGATTAACAGAACCGATGTCTCACTGATCCTGCTTTCGGTTTCAGAAGCCAAGAGTTTGCAGTAAATCGAGTCTTTATGCAGTTCCATTTCAGGAGGTTTCACTCCCTGCAGGGCTGATCCTGTGAGAGGGACAAGCAAATATCATTGGAGCTGCTGACAAGAGCCCCATGCTCTACTGCGGGCTGGTAGCACTGAACAGCACATCCTCTCAAGATGAGGCAGCTCGCTGGGATCCGCAGGGACGGGAGTGCCTTGCGTCACCCTGCAGATCATTTTGGATGACAGCCTTGCTGCTGGACTTGGGAATTCAACCCAGCCTTCTTCAGCCAGAGTTTCACAGCTGGGCCACCCTCTAAAGGAAATGTGTAGAGGAGGGGCAAGGTCAGGTATCTTTAGGACACCAACAGGGTTGTTGAAGAATCCACGAGGAGAAAATAATGTAATGGTTGCAGTCATTATGATATCATATCAGTGGTACTGGTGTCATAGGAGTGAAACTTTTGAAGAAGGATTTAGAAATACAAAAATTTCATCTGTTCCGTGGCTGCACAAAAAAAGGGCTTTGATTTCTTGAATTTACCAAGAGGAAGAAGGAGAAGGTTTTGCTTTCACACATACCTCTCAAAGGATTTAGTGGTTCTGCACACTGGGAAATGTGTACAAACATCTTTAACCAAGTAGTGTTCATTTGCAGAAGAGGATGGTTGTAGTTAACTTTTTAGAGGCGAGGTCCTCCCCATCTTTAGAAATGGAAGATTATACTGGAAATTCGTTCCTTGGCATGTGGAATGTGTTCAAAACAAATCAACATTTAAGAATTACATTCCATTTCTTTCTGTATATAGGTTTAATCTTGGCACATTCCTTCAGCAGTAATGAGAGCTGGCTGGTATTATACCACATTCTTCCCCAGCTTCTGTAACGATATCAAGAGAGCTCTACTCCTATTATGATTTTGTGAGTCAATTAAAAGGCTAAAGCTATTTTCCTAAGACAATTTTAAAAACTAAAGATATTTTAAATTATCTGGATTGTATTTACTTCTACTAGTCATCATTTACTAAATTTCCCAGAGCCTGACATGTTGAATTATAGACACTACCCCTGGAGATCATATAGAGTTAAAAATGAGATGATCAGTAGAGAATTACACCTTCATTTCCTCTTTCTCTATGATGCATTTCCACCACATGTGCAACTGATAATGCCAAATGCCTATTTTGCCACCTAATGGTGTAGTTCTGAGAAATGAAGTGTCATAGCAGATTACACCTAGGGAACCCCAAAAATTTTTAAATTTATCAGGTTTAATTTCATCTAGAAAGAGATACATTTGAAATATTTATGGAAGTCTGTTTCCTTTCTTAACACATCAATTTTTTTTCTTTTTTTGGTAAAGCTCTGTTAATGTGGCCAAAAAAAAAGTTGGAAAAATGAAATTGTGAAGAATGATGAATGTTTCTACCAGCAGTTTTCTCTGCCCCTTTGTTAATTTGCCTGATTAACTCATACCCTTTCAAAGCATTCATTAACACCTTTGCTTGCAAAAGGCATTGTTCTCCTGGCCTGCCTCTTTGGCACAGGTTTTTCTTCTAAACCTTCCCTAAGCCAATCATAATTTCTTACTGTAGCTAAAGTACTTCCTGAATTCCTTGCAGATCTATCACATTTTTTTGTCCTGTTCCTGAATGAAATTCTGTCCTCCATGAGGCTTTCTGTTATTTTCACTGCTGCTCTTCTATGCCAAAGGAGCAAACCCTACTGCAGTCATATATAAATTGCTTCTTGCTTTTCAGGAATCTAGATGAGGAACAGAAAATTTCACTTTGTACAAGATTCCTTTTTTCCCTTTGCAGAGTATAAAGATTGTCAGACTGGAGGATTATTTGTGTTGCTGCTGAATGGAACAAACTACATTAAAGCATTGAGATGCACATGCTTAAATATCTGGTTTTACTCTGTCTCTGTTGCTGCTCAGAGACAAAGAGAGTTAACGCAGCAGTGGAAGACAAACCTATCAGAGCTCTGGGATGAAGAAACATGTCTAGACAGGGGCTCTGGTTCTCACTAAGGCTCCCTTTGGCCTGCAGAGACAATGTTTATGCAAGAGGTCAAGAATCAATCCATTTCTCAAGCTGGAGCTGGAGATGAAGCTTTTCAGGAGAAGAAACTAGGAAGGAAATCTCCACCCGTGTGCTGGCTACTGCGAAAGGGGACAGCAGCTTGGAGCAGAGACACCGTGGCCCTCTGAGACAGGATGTGTCTTGGGGAAATGATGTGTCTCTGAAGGGAAATGACTGCAGCTGTGGCTACAAAAAAAATGCATGAGCTTCCATATCACAGGATTTTCCAGTGGTTAGTCACTAAGATAACTTCTAAGTCCATCCATCCAGAACAGATTAGTAACTGATGCACAGATATTCCATCCAATTCTCTAGCCATGTTATTTCCTCATCATGTCCTGCAGGACTGCACTATCCTAACGTGACTTTAGCAGAAGAAGAAAAGGGAGATTTTAGAGACAGGCATTGAATATGGAATGATGTGTTGCATTTTATTATTAAACAGAGGGAGAGAATAAGAGAGAAAACTAAAAGAGAGAAATCCACTTTCTGAGAGGGGTGAATCTGTCATGAAAAACCATTTCCTGGTGTCTGGGCAAAAGGCTGGAGGTGACACCCATGTGCAAGCCCAGCCCCTTGTGTAGCTCATGTCACCCCTTCCCTTTTCTCTGCTGCAGGATGTGTCTCACAGCCCAGAACCCAGGGGCAGGTGCTGCAGAGCTTTTCATGATCCCAGCACACATGGCAGAGCCAAGCTTCAGTTTTCAAGCACAGTGGTGTGTCTTAGGCTTAAAATACATTCCCTGACTTGTCTTGATTCAAAATCAATGAGACTGCTGACTTGAAGTACAAAATCAGCCTCCAAAAGTCTTGAGCTAAAAAATAGGTCTCTGTCTGAAGAATATTTCCTTTATTCTTCCATGATTTCCACTTATTTATCCATAGGACACAATCAGTAATACAATTTCTTTTCCAGACTCTTGGACAATTGGATTTGTCAAGTGCTTTGAGAGCTACATGCTAAATATTCTGACTGAAATTACAGAGGTTTCCTGAAAAACCATGTTCCCTTGTGCAACTGCTCTATGAAACTTTCTTGTGTTGTGTTGTGAATTAAGCAACTGTAGAATCTCACCTTTAGATTTCCTTGGCTGATACAAAACAGGTTCCTAGAAGACCTTACAGAAGAAAACAGCTGGAAACAGCCTCCTCTGAGTGACATGCATCAAGAACTTAATTTACTACTGTGCTACGTCTGTCTGCAGACAGTGTCTGATTCAACTTGACACAGTGTGTATTGTCCCAGAGCTCAGACAAATGAAGTGTTTTGAGGAAAAATCTCAGCCCGAATAAGTATTTAAAGAGTTGACATACAGCACTGTTTTAAACAAGCCACATTATTAGCCACAAAAGGAATATCAAACCTTCTCCAATCTTTCTTATTCCCTGTGACCCAACATCAATTTGAAATAATTATTTTGTCATCTGCAAAAGGTGAGCTGTAAAATCTCCTATATTGCATATCTCTGGGTTTTAATTATGGTGGCATTGCTGAGAGCAGGGTGCCACTTCCAGGAATGCCAGGAACTGACTCAGCCCTGCTGCTGTATACTCACCCTCAGCCACTGGTGATCAGCAGTGGTGCACTGGCAGGTGGGTGCTGTGTTAAATCAGCCCTTGGCCTGCCCAGGTAACGCCCAGCTTGCACCACAAACTCTGCTTTAATGCTTTGGAAGAAGTAACAAATGTTCTGTGATACACCTTCCAGCCATGCAGCCATGGCAAGCAGAGAAGTTTCCTGGCTCTCCAAAAGGCCTGGAACATTGTCTGATAAGCCTTAATAATTTGGCATAATTAGCCAGTTCTCATTGGCCATCATGACTTATCCAAATATCCAGGGATTAACGTTCCAAGCCGTACAGAATTCCACATGTCAGGGCTGATGATGAGGTTTAAGAGGAGCAATTTATCCCATTCTAACCTCTTGCAGGGACTGTGGCTGTTAGAGACAAATGCAGCTACGGATAGGCAGGAAGCTGGCAGCAGACTCCTCTCATATTGGCAGGGAGAGCATCTTGGGGCAGTGTAAGCCACTTAAAACAGCCCCCACTTCGTAGTTCTGATTCTGTTTCTTCAAGCAAGTGGAAGTTTTTCCATGTGTCTCACTCAAGTTACCTCCAAAGATTTCCATTCAAGAGACAAGATTAATTCCAGGAAATGTATCAAGTTACAACAATATTGTATAGTCACACAGGTAGCTGAAGCTGCAAGGTTCAACCCCAAAAATAGCTCACAAAGCATCAGCCCCATGGGATGATTATTTTCTGCCACAGGGAAGCAGGCACTAAGAGTCAGATGAGCTGTCTCAGGCTGTGCAAACCACATCTACTCACAGTTCTGGGAATTGCTGAAAGGAGCCCGGGCTGTCCAGCTTTAGCTTTGTCTCACATAAAGTCTGGAGACATTTATAAACATGCTACCTGAAAACTAAATCCATAAATAAGTTCAGTCATGACACAAAAGCATTTGCAGGTTCAATAAGCTCAACAATCCCTTTTTTTAAAAAGAAATCTTATTCCTAAAAGTTTCTGAACTGCAGAAATACCTAACCTATCCACAGGCTGTGCTGGCTTCTTTTGTGCTTTCTTTTAACAGAATCACCCACAAGTCCACTGTGAAATCAATTTGAGAGGATTTAAGATAAAGTTACCTCTAAAATATTTCATTTTAAAAGTCACAAAGCAAGGTTTTATGCCGGATAAGAACAGCACAGATATTTAAGTAGGTTAGTGGGTCTAGTGAAGAGCTAAAAGTAACCTAAAGCAAAATCTGTCACCATATATCTTGATCATTCCTTTATTCCACTCTTGAAATCCTTTAAAATAGAATTGGAGGAAAGGCGGTTTTCTCCTTTTCTTTTTAGCACTAGAATTCAGGGGCAACGTATTTAATTAGGCAATGTGTCTAATGAAAGATAGGAAGGCTTGGCTCTTCCATCAGATATAATCACCCTGCAAGCAGACACATCCAGCCCCTCTGTGCACATGTTCTCCTTCACTGAATGCAAAATTCTTTTATTTTTTTCGAGCAAATGTCATCTCTCATTTGTCCTGCAAAGCACTGCACAGTTTGGTTGCTACAAATTTAACAAACACTCAGATTATGTTGCTAGAACCACATTATGTTCCCATTTGGGTCTAATACACAGTGGGTTGGCTATGAGGAAGTAAGTTTACCCTTTAGTTAAAATGGTTTTTGTTGGTTTTTTTAATGTCATGTTTATTCCTGGGTTGCTTTTTCCTGTTTGTAACTACAGCACACTCAATTCTGTTGACAGCTGCAAATCCGCTGTGCAATACAGTAGATCAAATTTTGTGTTCTGCAGCAGGGTAGGATATCTGCATGTGCTCTTGGCTGCACTGAACAGAAAAGTTTTTAAAGACAGTTTGGATGAAAGCTGCAGAAGTGGGCTAATCTGATTTTCCTTAAGTCATTTCTAGGATCATTTGCTATTAAAATTGGGTTTATTAAAAATTATTAGGTCCCCATTGTCATCCTCCCTCAATCCCCTCTGTTTTTCCTTTCTGAGTTAGTTTACATCTTGCAGAGTTGTTACCACTCTCCCTCTGCTTACATTTTCCTTCCCTAATCCCTGTCTGGCCCCAGACTGCAGGTGTTGATGTACACTTAAGTACAGATGGGGTAATAGCTTCAGTTTAAGGATCTACATAAAATAGTATTTGTACACAGATGAAAAACTCCTGCTTTATTCAAGTTTGCAAAGCAGTTCTTCAGAAGTGAAATGTGGCTGTCCTGAGTGTCTCATCCCCCTGGATTGGTAATGGTCTTTCTCTTGTAAGTTATATGAACTGCAGCAAGAGGGGTTTTTTAGCCATTAGGGGAAAGGAAACGACATATGGAGAGAATTCAAGTCCCTCCTCATTCCTAGAGAGTCTGTCCAGAAAGTCAGAGTGCTGAGCTCCATCCAAGTGTCGTTTCCTGCTCAGAATTGGGAAGGGGAGCTAGAGGTAGGAGGAGAGCTGGATACGTAGCATTAAATTGCTGCTTCTGATTAACAGCACATTCTGCACATGATTTCACAGTATTGCTTTGAACAGAACTGAGCCTCCGCAGCCCAAATACGTGTAGCAATCCACTGATGAAAGAGCTATTTTTACATCTGTTTCATATAGTGGGTAAAAATGAAGTGATTGGGATGGTAGAAATGTGCTTTGGAGATTACTGAAGATTTTCTGATAACTTTGTACCTCCAATCTTCCATATGCCCACAGAGCATTATTAATACTCCTGGTGGTACAGCTATTCTACCACTGTGAAGCTGTACACAAAGCAATCTGTTACAGAGGAAAAAATTAGGCAGCTTTCCACTATTTTATAAATATAAATATATAAATGTATGTATGACCCCATGATTTATATGTGTATATATACAAAACTAAATAAATCAGATCTTCAAAAGATGACTCCATGATTTTCATTTCACACTGAAAAGCAAATTGAGAAAGATATGAAATAAAGGAGAACGATTCCTCATTACACTGCCTCTTTTGTTGATCTCGTAGTTGTGATCCAAACTCCCCCACAGTGAAGTCAGTGCCATTGATTTTGCTTTCAGTGTGTCAGTCAATTGAAACTCTGCTTCTGATACATGATTTACACATCACTGCTAGAGCTGGTCCTTTGTTTTATTCAAATGACCAGCACAACAGTTTAATGTGGTCAAGCAAGTTGTGCTTGGTAAGAATTAACAGGATTTTTCTCCATCCTGCTTTATTTTTTCTCTCCCCTCCTCATCCATTTAAATCCCAACTTCACTTCCCTCCCACTAATGACACTCCCCAGGGCAGTGGGTGAACTGCAACCTGGAAAGGGGCCACGGCTCTTCCACGAAATCTTCTGGCTTCTGCGGAAGAGCGTCCATTTCCTGGAGCCAGTCTGAGACAGACAGTGCTCTGCAGTCAGGAGCAGGACTGGAATCCTGTGACCCTTAATCCATAGGAAGTGCTACAAAACTCACAGCAAATCAATTCCCCCTCAGCTGTCCACAGGCTGAGTTTCTGCCCACCTTGTGTCAGTGCCATTCCCTGTATTAGTGAGGAAGAAGCGTTTTTCAAACACAACGGACAACTTTGCACACAGCGGGAATGTTCTTGTGAATGGTTTTTCCCGAAATTTCCAGTTTCAGGGGGGTGACCCCTCCCAACCTAAGGAGAGGGTCCCCTACTTCCCTCTTGGCCTTTTTTCCTAACGTTCCTCTGAAGGCCAGAGAGTTAATGTGTTTCCTGTTAGATTTTAAGTCAAAGTCCTAACATTTTCCTCTATGGGTCAAACATAACTAAACACAATTAACCTTCATTGATTACTTCTGTTTTGACTAACAGTTCCTCCTCCCCAATTTACACACTTTCCAAAGTTTAGACCTGTACTTAAGTCTACATCATACCTTATCACAACAGAGCTTCAATACTCCTGGGATAACTCCATATTCAGCACAAGGATAACTGTGACCAGAGGTACCATGGGTTAACTACAGGGACAGACATCAAGATTCCCAGGCTCCAGGTGAAATCTGCCAGCAACTTTCTGAATGCCTGTGGATAACTTTCTTGTGTCTCAGTTTGCTCTGCTGTAAAATAGATTTAGAAACAGAAGAGATCTGTGAAATATTGTTGGACAGTGAATTCCTTTTCCTGCAGGACTACAGCTGCTTCTTGCTGCTGATACACCACTCTGGTTCTCTGCAATTTAATCATTCTGGATAGAGTAGCAGGAAGCAGCTTTGCTTAAGAGAGTATTTCAGCCTAATTCACAGGAAAAGAAAAAGTAGATTTCTACTGATTTAGCCATTTGTAACTTTCCTACAGTTCAAGCTGTTTTTCCTGCAGGGGGAAGTGAACAGACATGCTACTGAACTGCAGGACTGTAAAGTCCCAGCTCTCCTTCCAGAGCCTGGCACCTTGGGGAACAGCAAATGGAACAATCAGCCAGGCAGCATCAGATTTTCAGAGGCAGTTACATTTGCTGAGATCTCAGACTTCAATCCTGCCATCATTCCACAGATAAAATAGCATTAGCAACAACTGCATTCCAAGCCAGTTGATGTCAGCAGGGGTCTGTTATTGTTGCTCTCAGCACAGAGGAGTTGGCAGACTGACACACAGGCCATCAGACATTGATTCCAGCCCTTGTCCTGAATGAGGCATTTGACAAATAAAGAGGAAGAGTTCTTAAATCTGACTGGGCCACACACACAAGAAAAAAATNGGAGCAATAACAATTCTCCTCTTCCTTTTTGCTCCTACCACTTTTTTGAAGCTAGAGACACAGCCTCATGGGTGACTGTGATCCTAACCTCAGAAATAGTTTGCATTTTCTTAGAATAAGGAGTGACTCACTCCAGTCACTTACTCATGATCATTGCAGATTGTTGCTTGTGGAAATACACCCTGCCAACAGGGCTCACCAGTGGATAGGCTGAACACATTTTTCTTGGATAAAAACAAAGTCTCAGGCTCCAGAAAGTTAGTTATTAAGCTACTGAGCTGTCAGGCATCTAAAAATTTTGCAGCGCTCTGTTATTAACTCAATATATTGGATAAATCCAAAACAAGTAATTCAGAAAAAAAGAGATAACACTCTTGAACAAGTGTTCTGCATTCACTATATACAGATACAAAAGCCAAACTACTTGCATATGCTGAAGAGCGATTAAAGGAGTTGTGTTTTAAGTAACAGTACTTTGATTTTAAAGGCGCTTTTAAAAGGTTGTATCTTATATCCGATATTTGACTCGGCTAAACACCTGGGAGTTAGCACATAGATGCTCTATGTAACCACACTGAGTGGCCCGAAGCCGTAGCTCGGTGTTTTTTATTCGGAAAATGGAGCAGACCGCACCTGAGCGCTCCCGGCGGGACTATCCCGCCTCCGGCACCGCCCTCTGCCGGTCCCCGCGCTGCTCTACAGCGGGACAAACCCGGCACCCCGAGCCCTCGAGCCCCTGCGGCTCTGCCCCACCAACCCCCAGACAGCGAGTATGGGGAAGGAACGACTCGTTCGTTAAAGCCGACCTTGACTAATTGCTTTTATAGAGGTTAATTCTTCCGTTCTCTACAGCCACAAAGAAAATCGTAATTTCGTAACTGATGCTTTTATGTCAAGGGTGGAGGGTTGACAACACAGCAAGGGACACAGGAGGCTTCACTGCAGGTGCATGAATGCCCTGTTTGGTTGCTTTTCCCCCCAGAAGAGTATCCAGCACGGCAAGGCGGGCGGTCCTTTCCCGTGCACGGGTATGGCAACAGCAGACTCTGCTCCCAGGGGAGCTGTGGGACCCGTGGTGGCACAGATCTCACTTTGGCACTGCCCACAACTGCTTCCATAGGCCCTGGGTGCCACTGCAGCCTCACCCTTCAGTCCAGGGGCAGGCAGGGCTGGGAACAGACCACAGGCACGGTCCAGCCTCTTTAGAAACATCCACAGTAAGGCTTAATTAAATGCTACAGCTTTTTTGGAGTTAAAGAAACAGTTGAAGTGGTAAAGGCCAAAGTACGAAAGCCATCGTGAACAATTCAGATGGTGTGGTTTTTACAAGCCAGTCTCCTCTGTAACAGATAAAATGTGCAGCCCCTGCTGATACATCAGTGACAGCAACGTGTCACCAGGACCATGTTCTGAGCTGGATGCAGGAACTCCCACAGCTTCAATAGCCCAGCAGGACAATCATTATGGCAGTGACTCACTGCCACAGAGACTGAGATTGCTCTGCACAAAACAGTATTGTTGCTAACAAGATGTATAGGACTGTAGATACAAATTATCTGCTGCCCTTTGCAACTTTATCACAATCCAGCACTACCCAAGCTCCAGAGAGGTCCCAGGGATGGATGTCATCACCAGCCTCCAGTCAGGGAGGGAACCATGTGCCAGCAAGCGTGGGATAGGGAGCAGCAGACCTGCCCCACACTAATGAAAGCAAGAGTGACATCATCTACATTAGCAATAACCCATTTAAAGAGATCTTTGTTAGCAGCACACAAGAGTGAATTCTTCATGAAGCACACCTGATCTTCCGTGGCTTGCCAAAGAGTTACACCCAAATCCACTTTTCTAGGCAGCACATCTGCACTTCAAAATAAACTTGGAAGCACACAAAAGGTGACTAATACAGGAGACAAAACCAGATTCTTCTATCAGGCTCACCTAGCAGAATAAAGGGATTATATTTTTTGTTTTGTATTTGGGTTTTTTATTCCACTCCACCCATTAAGCTGGAAGCAAAGACAATGGGAACTCTGGGAGAATTCCCCACATATCAGAATGCTTCCCCCCTACCTTTTATCAATAAAAGTGACATACTGTGGTCCAATTAAATCACATTTATGAAACATCTAGCCCTGAACTACTCTGACCTCTCCTGCACCTTCATTGGAGCTAGAGACACTCAGTGAGCTGAGACAATTTAGTTATTCCAGCACATATGACTCCCGGGAGGTTCAAGTTAAATAGCTCAATCCAAGTTTTTGTAAAAAGCTGGAAAACAGAAGAAGTTCTTCCTCTCCACTCAATACTCTTCCCCCTCCAAACCTCACCCTGCACAACTCCTTTGAGGGACAAAATGGGTTCCTGTAAGTAATGACTTTAGAAATAAAGGGACAGCTGATTCCAAGACAAAGTCTTCATTTTTGCTCTCTAGGGCAAGCAACTGCTTTAAAGAATTTCCTATGCTCTATCCTAAGGATACCTGAACACGTATAGATACATGTATAGAACTGGTTAACTGCTGTACTTACCGCTCCTCCAAACTATTACTTATAGTTAAGTAGCACTAGTAGTCTTTAAATATTTCTCCAAGAGGCTGAAGCTCAGTTATGCACAGGGTAAGATGAATCAGCTTTCTATAGGAAACATCTGGAGAGATGTAGCAGTTCCTTGGTCCTGTAATAGAAGCTTGCTGTATGCAGAAATCAGAATTTGGGGTGACCAAGCTGTTTTAAATCCACCATCTTCAGCATTGGATTGCTCATGGTTTAGACTTGCACTCATGCCATTATCTATTTTTGACTAAGTTTACTTACCCCATCAGTCAGCTTTTAAGAGAGCAACTGACACAGTTCAATTTGATGTACTGATAACACTTTATTGAACTTCAAGTAAGTCTTCCTTAAAAGCCTGTTCAGTGTATTTATTACTGCAACAGGTCGTGTAAAAGGTAAGAGGTTATGGGGAGGCCTGCAGAGCAGTGGCTCAATGCTTTGTGAGAGGCCTGAATTGCTCACAGGCATTTTCTCCCCGGACAAGGACAGAAACAGTGAGTATTTACAAGTATATCTCAAAGAATGAGGTTTACGTTTAGAAATTCACAGATATATATAGAGTTCAAACTGTTCAAGTACGTTTCAGTTGGACAAAGTGCTACAGGACACAGAAAAACCAGTAAAGTCAAGAGGAACTATTAAGACAAAGAGGTGGCAGTCATTTATGTGCTAAACCACTAGCAGGTGGTTGCAGTATATGCAAGACCTAGAAGTTAAAAGAATTTGGGGTACTGTCCTGGATTTGGAAAGTGTAGCTATCAGCAGTAGAGTCTGGTACAACGTTTTGGTCTTCCTCCTCCTAGAAGGAAAGGAAAGAAGAATGTTGAAATAGCAATAGCATTTGAATCTAGTAGTCAGTGCTGGAATAGAACATATAAGTGGAAAAGACCCCTGAAGCCACTTACTTCTGCTGAGAAATATTTCTCAATGATTGTGGATGAGGCTCTGTATACTTGTTCATTTTCATGTGACTGGAGAGCTTCAATTCTGTCTAGACCCCCACACTCCTCAATCATGAGGCAAAGCTTTTCAGTCTCATTAATCTTCTCAGCAGCCTGCAACAGAAAAGCGTGGAGTAACCTCCAGAAAGATACACGGCAACAGCTACTGGAGAGCCATTAGCAACAAAACATGAACAATAATCAAGTATACTGCATCCACATACCAAGAAGATGTTGGAAACAGCATCCAGGATAACAAGCACAGTTTTGCTGTCTTTAGTTGAGAGAAGATTCAGTAGGGGTTCAAGAACACCAGCCTGAACAAGGTACACGATCTGGTCAATTGTTCCACCACTTGTGTAGTTGGTCACTGCCCACACAGCTTCCTTCTGAGATTTGAAATCCCCCTGCAAAGGTAAAAGCAGAGTGTTTGAACACAGAGAAGTAATAGGAAAAGGCTCAACATAATAAATATAGGCTTTGTTTACCTTCCTCAAAATACCAATGAGATAAGGCACAAGACCGTGGTCTACAACTCGCTGGATCTGATCCTGACGCCCAGCAGTGATGTTGGACATTGTCCAGGCTGCTTCTTTCTGAATGTTGTTTTTATGGTGAGAAAGGAGACTTGGAAAGACAGCCAGTGCTCCTGAGTCAATAACAATCTGTGTCTGCTCATCAGTACCAGTGACAATATTTCCTATGGCTCTTAACGAAGGAGTCTGAAACAGAGATGAACGGAATACTTAGGAAAATTGCTCAAAACCAGATTAGATTATGGCAGACACCATAATCTGCCATAATAAGCTATACTTCATGGCCATCCACTCTAACCTTCCCAGTTAACAGCATGACCTGTGTACAACGGGGTTTGGGCTCCCTGTTAGCATTCCACAGGCAGATGATAATGTCTGCATGCAGAGACTGCACACCTCCCAAGGCCAGTCTGCAAACAACCACCCATGACAGAGCTTAGGGAAACTACATGCTAAATACTAATGCAGTTATTATGCTCTAACTATAGGGTGCACAGAACACACTTGTGAACACTGTCCCTAGAATTTGGATCTGCAACAGCAATTGAAAGGCAAGCTTTAGTGAATGTTGACTGTTGTGCTGGTCTGTGAAGTAAATCCAATGATTATATAAAGCAGCTTGATAGTCATCACAGCAGCAGTATGTCTCGTGTGGGACAGCACCCAGGCAGGAGAGAAACTGATTTCTCACTTCACAAAAATTAGAACAGGCACATGACTCACGTATGAAAAGAACCATTCAGTTCCATGGACACTACTCTCCCTAGCTGCAGTTCTAGCCATGGTTCAAATCAAGCAACAGCAGCTTGCATATCCAATCACTTACCATTATTGGCAGTTCACTACATCCCAGGAGTCTCACAAGTTGTGGCACCAATCCAGTTTTCACAACAACTTCTATCCTGTCATTGGAACCGTCTGTGAGGTAGGAAATTGCCCAGCATGTGTCTGCCAGCACCTCAGGGTCATCGTGGTGCAGGAGCCGGACAAGAGTTGGAAGGATCTGCTGGATGGCTTCTAGGGGAGGTGCGGGATTCTTATTGCGACACAGGTTTGAGAGGGTCCACGTAACATTGCGTAAATATCCAGACTGCAACAGTTCAAATAAATGGTTAGCAGTACTTTAGCTAGGTTCTACTCCGTAATTGTAACTTGAATCACTCTGGACACTTACAGCCAGGGAAGAGAGGTCAGGAACAGCGAGGAGACTCAGCAGTGGTTCGATTGCACCATATTTAATAACCAGGTCTCTGTAGGCAGAACCATCCCCTGGGAAAAAAAAAAAAAAAACCAAGAAAAAAAGCCCAGTGAAGACCAGAAAAAAAGGGACAAGCATACACAGAGCCACTGTGTGCTGGAAGATTAATTCTTCTACTCCTTAAGAAGGGCTGGATAAAATAAGAAGGAACAAGAGGACAAAAGGACTTCTGCCATGGTTAAGTCACATGACAAGCATGTTCAGTCAAGCCATTGAGCTTCACCTCTTGTGTTGGAAGAAGAGGTAATGTAGAGCGTTTTCTATACAGCTTTTCCTAAGGGCTCATAACCATGCAGGGTCTTCTTTGGAGACAAATCTAAGGCCTACACTAGAACAGAGCTCTCCCCACAATATGGGACTTGAAATGCATTATAATCATCAGCTGCATGATTGGGTGCTACAAAATAATGCTGATGGCATATCAGTTTGACTGAGAATTCTATTGTAAGGTATAATAAATAGCTTGTAATTGATTTTAAAACTCTAAGGACAAACTTTAAGAAAACCCCAATCAAGCAAGGCTTTTAAACAAAATAATATTCTTTGTGTGAAGATTCACTGTTCTCTAAGGCACAGCCATTGGAAACCCTAATACAGCAAGTACAATATTTTATTATTTATTTTGACCATTTTTTAAAGACTGGATCCAACACTGGCAGATCAAATCATCCTGAGAGAAGCATGAGAAACTTCAGTGTATCAATACTTATCAGCAAGCAGCCATTTCAAAGCAAGCAATATTGGCCATACACAATTATTTGAGTCACTGCTTCCTGTCTTTCCCCCTTTTAGTTAACACTCAGAGCAGAGCTCACTGCTGAGTCACAAAAACACTGAGATGTGTGAAAAAGGCTTGTGTTGTAGCATGATTAGAGATCTATCAAACCTGAGCTGAAATTTGGAAGCAGTGCCCACAATACAACCCACAGGCTGTGTCAGGCATTGCATGATGTCTGAAGACAGAGTTTCCTGGAGCTTGCTCTGCAATGCAGGGCACATCATGACTGGAAAGCCATTGGGGCAGAGCACAGGGCATAGCACAGCAGGAGAGATGTGCTCATCTCTCAGACAAGAGATTTCTCAGACCTCCCACCTCAGACAAGGGCATAGGTCTGAATTTGAGCTGTGCAGCACATGGACATACCTGCAATATTCCCCAAGGCCCACACAGCCTGCTCACTGATGTGAGTGTGTGGAGAGGCCAGCAGGGAAATGAAGGCTGGAATTGCCCCTCCATCCACCACTGCCCTGGTTTGCTCTGACGTGCCAGAGGCGATGTTGGTGAGTGCCCAGGCAGATTCAAACTGGATGGGACTGCAGTCTGCTCTGCCCAGGAACGAGACAAACTTCGGGATCAAACCAGCCCGAATTATGTTGTCTATTGGGGGTTGCTTCTCTCTTGAGAGGAGTTTCCTAAGGAGGAAGGCAAACAGGAAGCATTATTGTTGCAGACATCTGAACAACAAATTAAAGTCTTAAAAGCACCACATAAAAAACGTTTAGCATTGTCTTAGCATTCAGAGAAAGCAATAAACACAGCATGAAAGAGAAATGCAGACAAGCTGAACACTGGCTTCCTAGGTCTCCATGAACACTAGGTTGGGCGTGTCTTCACTATGTGAGAGGTTCTGTTCAGATCCTTTCTGAACAGAACCTTTACTTCAGAACCTTTTCTGAAGTAAAGCAGACCTGCAGGAGTCATAATACATCTGAACTGCTAGAGGCTTCTCAGCAGAGAGAAGTTAATGACTGCCAGAAGCAGCACTGCAGCAATATGCAGGCTTATTAAAGGATATTTTAGATTTGGAAGGAGAAACAAACTTGGCAGGCTTCAAACCCCAGTCATCCTACTGTTCACATTATTCTAAGGTGGATCACCACACTCATACATATCAGACCTAAGTGTTAACACAGTTTAAAAGGTACCTTACTTTGCTATAACAAAGGGTTTACTATAATTACTCCTTCAAATCTAAGGTGACTACTGTAAAGTTTGCCACCACTAGAGCAAATTACTTCTTCCTACTAAAAATATTCAGGCACTTTAAATATTCAAAAGCCACATGGTTTCAATAAAATTATGCCTAAGTTATGGATACCTCAACATTGTATGTAAGATGTTTGTTGAAATACTGCCTGATAAGAAAGACATAAGCAGCCTCTTAGACTCACAAGTCAATTCTCTCACCTTGCCTAGTTATTGGCTTGCACAGCTGAGTTGGTTTCCTCTGAACTGCTTACCTGGCAGCTTGAGTAGCCTGTAGCTGAAGCTCCATATTATTACTATTAACTCCTTTGACTATTTCTTCAACTGACCAGTGTGTCAAAACCTGTACAAGAAAACATTACATGAGTGCTTCACTAGGACAGTTGTGTGTATTCCTGACCACAGAGAGCTCTTACACAATACCATAAATAGCCCCCAACAGCTGCTTCCCTTAGTACCACCACCACCAAGAGATATTTCAAAACCTGATCAGCTACAGCTTCATCTACAGTTATGTGAACTGCTGAAAGCTTTTTTAACCAAGTGCTTCATACCAGTTACACTAGGTTTAAAATGTAGCTGCAGCTAGCTGTGCAGCTAGAGTGCTGTCCATTAGAGGTGATAATACAGGACTGAGTTGATAATGCAAATATAGTAGTGCTGTCCTGCCCTCAAGAAGGGATTCATGCTGGCATGGCTGCAGGACCTTAGACTGTAAGACCCTCCAAGCCTGAGTGCCCACTTACCTGGTTGCCTCTGTTTTCCTGAAGGGGAGAGGTAGCATCATCTGGTAAAGTGCTCACATTTCTTCTTTTAAGCATCTGGTCATCTTTCTTAGCTTTTCTCAGCTCCACATTGACTTCAATGCGCCGCCTTCTCATTTCCTGAAGGATAAACACTCAGAGTAAGTTCTTGGCTTTCAAAACTTAGATTTAAAGAGGCAATAGCTGGCTAAAGTACTAATTGCACCAGAGTACTCACTGTGCTGTCCTTTCCTTTGTTCTTGAATCTGTTCAATCGAGCTGATGGTGTATTAGCATTCTCATTAGTGGACATCTTGCTGGTTAGATTTTTGAGTGGGACAGATAAAAACAAACCTGAAAACAGAGCAAAGAAACAGCAAGTTTACACCACAAAAGTTAAATTTCAAAAACTAGATCCATACTCAAGAATGAAAAGCACTTGTTTGTACTAGTACTATAACACCTGACTTGATCAACAGCTGTCTCTTTAAACAGCCAGATGTTACAAGCTCTAGCAGCAACACAAAAGCAGAAGACACAGTTACACGACTTTAAGACACTTTAAACCAAACACTACTAGTTATTATTTTCAGAAGCAAGATAGATTTTCCTTTCCACAGACAACCCACACGTACTGTTAAATACTATTTTCACTGTCACGCACCTGTGCTGCACAGGATCCCACCCAGCCCCACCCCGACCTTTTTGGACGAGAACAGCGAGCTCTCGCACTGGGAAGGACGAGAAAAAACACTGGGTGGTGTTTGCCGTGCGGGTGCAGCCAGCAGCACATAACAACGGCTACACGGGTAACGAAGAAAACCCCTGCACCTCAGCCACCTCCAGCGTGACCCACCGCATAAGAAATGGCTTCGCTTCGGCCACAGCCTCGCCGGAGCGCGAGATACAACCGCGCTGGGATACACCAGCCTTGTCAGCCTCAGTGCAGACAGCAGAGACGCAGGAAGCTCCGGAGAGAGGCCTCGGCAGGGACTGCTGGCGGAGCACGGCCCTTTCCCAAAAGGGAAGCGCAGGGCCCGTGTCCCCGCCGCCACACACCCGGCTCCCGATCCCAGCCCCGCACGTCACCTCGGCCGGGGACACCGCCGGTCGCTCCGCTGCCGGCGCACGCTGCCACTGCCCACGGCCGCCCCACGCGGCATTTAAATTTCCCGCGGCCGCGCCCTGCCATTGGCCAGTTCGAGCCAAAGCAGCGTCCTGATTGGTCGGTTTGAAAGCAGCCCGGCTGGCGATGAGGGGGAACGCCCTCCCGGAAGAGCCAGTCGGACGTGACGTCTCCACAAGGCCCCGTACTACAGCTCCCGGCGTGCCCCGCGCGGATAGCGCCAGCAAGCCTCTGTGGGGCGGCGCGGGGCACGCCGGGAGCTGTAGTGCACGGGGCTGGGCTCGGTGATACCCCGGGACGGGAGCAGGAGATCGGAGTGAGGAATTGTATCCCTGGAGGGGTCTCGCTCTGAGAAGTTTGGGGCAGAAACACCCATTCCCTCATGCAGAGCGCAGATTCTGCCTCAGTAACCAATAGGGCACCGCAGGTTTCCTCTGGGACAAGGGCGTGTAGTGAAAGGACGAGGGGGAATGGCTTCAAACTGAAAGAGAGTGGGTTTAGATGGGATATTGGGAAAAAAATTCTTTCCTGTAAGGGTGGTGAGGCTCTGGCACAGGTTCCAAGAAAAGCTGTGGCTGCCCCATTCCTGGAAGTGTCCAAGGCCAGATTGGATGGGCCTCCAAGCAACTTGGGGTAGTGGAAGGTGTCTCTGTCCATGGCAGGGGGTGGAACTGGATCAGTTTTAAGGTTCCTTCCAACCCAAACCATTTTGTGATTCCATCATTCCGTGGCTCCATGCCTTGCTTATTGTCTCCTAGAAATGTGGTGCACAGAAATGCAAAGGAAAGGGGATATCAGTTTGTAGCTGAAATCAGTTCTGTAGCCATCAGGGCAGATGAAAACTAAATCATACGGAATAACAAAAGAAAAGGATTCCTAGCCCTGTGGCATGGCCTGAAAAGGGATGGGATTGCTTCCGATGGGTTTGGCCTGCTCATGAGAGATGGAATACAAAAGAACACCGATTTTCACAGGATATATAATTCAAACCATAAAACTGTAGGGAAAACATGACTCTGACAGCAACTCTGAGATTTTGATACACCTATAAGATACAACACAAAGAAGTGTCAGGTATGCACATCGATGTGTCAGCGTGCTAGGCCATCACATTAAATCACTTATACCAATCTGTAGGTGCACACAGGTGAGGAGGATATTTGCTGAGGAGGAGGAATTACCAGTGACATCTCATATAGCTGGTCTTGGGCCTTACAGTGCTGAGCTTTCTAAAAAACACACACAAAAACAAGAGCAGGGAAGCCAAGAGAAGAGAAAGCATGCTACTAACAAATGGAGATATTAAACAAGAGTAGTTTGACAGAGAAAAAGGCAGTTCAAAAGCAGAAATGGAGGTGAAACACCTACTTTCCTGAAGGATCGGAAGGCTAGCACGAAGAAATTCCATTGGGTCATGAATTGCTGGCAGTGGATGGTCTGGAGCAGTGAAATCTGGGCACAGGGATGGGCGTCGAGGGCAGAGAGGGAGCTGGGGAGCTGGCAGTGCCCGAGATCCCCGAGGGGGTGTGTGCGAGGTGCTGCAGGCGATGTGAGCTGTGAGGGAGGTGACAGCTCCGAAGGCTCTTACCAGCACAGTGAAGCGACAGAGAGGTGGAGGGAGACTTGGCACTTGGGGCAGGACAGCG
>WAAG01033132.1:26806-59305 GCA_013390105.1 Tichodroma muraria
CGGGGCTGCCCGGGACCCCCGACTCTTTTACCCGCAGCCGCCCCGGGCCCGGCCCTCGAGCCCCCTCCCGGCACCGCGTCCCGCCTGCGGCCTCCGCGCTTCCCGGGGGGAATCTGCGAGTGGGCCGCTCGCTCCTCCCGGGGGCTCCGAGAGAGCCGCAGGCAGGGAACACTCGGGCCCGGACGTGGCCACGGTGCTGTCGGTCCCTGTTTTGTACAGCTCTGCTGGGAAAGCTTTCCCAGCTCCACTGCTTGAGCATCCCGGGGCTGCTGGAATGCTGGGAATACTCCAAACACCACTGCTGTGCTCTTAGTGGAGATCCTGTCCAGGTAAAGAGTCTGGGGAAACAGTGCAGACACAGCTGTACATGAATGAGGGTTGAATTGCACCACCAGCTAATTCAACAGAAAAATCCTCGGAATACAGGTCTGTGTGATGCTCGTGTGTGTCTGTCCATCCATCCATCCTCCCCAGTGCTAGCACTCACTCTCCAGGTTCTCCTGCTTGCTGCAGGTACCTGCTGGTCACCAAAGCAATGTAGGAGCCCTTCTCTTCCTCATCCTCAGTCTACATTCCTACTCCCATAATAGCTATCTTGGAATAGTTCTGGATTTAAAACGTTTCAAATTTCAAAGGGTTGGTAAGTGCTGCAGTAGAAATGTAACTCCTTGAGTAATAGATGTAGTGAAATGTGATTTATTTTCCACACTGTTCTGGTGAATTTTCTGTGTCTTCACCCATAGCTGCTGGAGACAAAGGCCTGAACTTTTGGTAATCCTATTGAAATGCTTAATTAAGACAGACAAAACAAACTGCTTAAACTAAGCAACACTGAATCCCATGCCACAGGCATTGCTGAGGGTGGCAGATTTTCTGTCAAGGGTGGGTTTCAAGAGCCTTTCAGTGCCTTTATGGAGTTTTTAAGTTGTTGATTGTCCCTTAAAGTCATGAGCAGCTTCCACAGCACCCAGCAGCAGCTGGTGAGTTAAACTGTCACAATGGAAATCTTGTGTAGCAATAAGGTCATTTAGAAATAAGCCTTCTTAATTCAGTAATCCAAATCAGGACTGGCTTGGTGTGTGAAAATTTGCAGAGTTCTTCATGATGGCAAAGAGGGATTTAAAAATAAAGCTGTGTGCAATCAGCAGAGCTTTCCCTTGGATTGGACAGTCACTACTGCATTTTTCAGTCTGAAAAGAATCACTGAAACTGGTTCCTGAAACTAAAAGAAGAGAGTAGCAGCTGTATCACTGGAGGTGGCCAGAAATCCCCAGATGTGTTCCATTGTCATGCACATCCTTTACAGACCCTGCGTCCCAGGGGTCTGGTGTGTTCCAGCACCTCCCAATTTCCCTCCAGAATGCAGTTCTCCAGAGCCAAGAAAACCAGGCTTGTTCTCTATGATGTTTTCCCTACAGACTGCCATAGGAGGGCAAGACTCACCCCAAACTAAAAATCCGCTACCAAAACCACGTGTGGGTGTGTTATTCCCAGGACACAGGTGATGCAGCCAGGGGGTTGTTCCCAATGAGAAGGATCACATTCCTCTCAGGCAGGGCTGGTGGAGGCAGCAGCTTGGTCTTGCTCCAGTGGGTTGTCCAGCGAGTGATTCCCGTTTCCCCTCAGGCTGCCTCTCATTAGCATGAATCGGGGGAAGGGCATAAAAGACTCCAGTTCACTTTGAGTCTGGAAAATCTTTACTTCAAAATGACAGCCCAAGTGTTCTGGCTCCTCTGCTTTGTCATTAGATCATCTTCTGGTAAGTGTTACCTTCGGAGCGGGGCTGGGGCACATCTGCCTTGGGAATCAGGGGAGGCTAAAGACATTCCTGCAAACCCTTACCCGTGCAGCCCCTCAGCCTGCAGCCTTTTCAGCAAGTAAGGGTTCAAGAAAGAAACATTTCAACGTGTTTGTGGGATGGGAATATAAATTGCAATATTTAATTTGCCAGCATTGGGAAGAATTAAGAGCACCTGGCAGAAGCAGGCAGGGAGTTGGTTGGTGCTCTGTCCTGCCAGCCACCAGTGGCAGGTGAAGTTGGATTTGCTTCTTCATCTGGGATTTTTATAATTTGTATGTGACCTTTCTCTTTTAGTTCCCTTTACCTGTAACTCCAGGTGTCTGACTGACTTTAATATCTTCAGTTAAAGTTCACATGTTCAGCTGCAGCAAGCTGTCCTGAGTGGATTTATTTGGGTTTTAGTGCCTCACTGACAGAACAGAAATAACATTTACATCTGTTCCACTGGGATTTGGTTATGTTGCAGTCGTATTTCTTAGGTTGCAACAACTAGACAGGAATATGCTGGTACAGAAGGAAGAACCTCAAGGTCTTGAGCAGATTGAGCAGAGAAAAATGAAATATTTCTTTATACAATCCGTGACTGAGAAGCGTGATAAAGTGGCAGAACAGTTTATTCACACACCCAAGTCTGAGACACCTGTTCAGAGGGCACAGCTTCACACTGAACCATCTCCAAACCCCCCTTGCCTGCTACTTTCAGCAGCTTGGACTTCTTCCACTCCTCTCTCCATGGACATTCTTTTGACTTTACATGTGGCCAGCCCAAATATCAGGGAATCTTTCCCATGACAGCAGCTGGTGAGAGCACAGGGGGAGAAGTGGCAAGGTCAGCAGTTGAGTCAGTTATAGAAGATAAACCAGGACGTTGTTCATCTGTGTATGTCAAATCTCTCTTTTCACACAAGGAGTTGGGATGAGCCTCCTACACAGAATAACCACGGCCGTGAAACCAGACAGAGGCTGTGTGTGGGTGAGCTGTGTGAAAACTCTCCTGTCTCGCTCCAGGCATGCAGGGAAGGGCTAAAGGAAAAGGAAAATGGACTAGGCTGAAGGAAAAGGGGAAATTTCTCTCCTGCCAGGCTAAATATTTTGGTCATTTTGCTTTGTGAAGTTCAAGAGATCAAGGTGAAGGTATAAATGAAAGTGTAGGTGACTGCCCAGCTTGTGTGAACAGTGCCATTAAGTTATTTTTTCCCTGGATTCCCAGATACTTCCTCTCTTTCTCAACCCTTGTCCTCTCAAATTAAGCAAAGCCTTGAAATAATTGTTACTCAGCAGCACTAGCCTAATTACTGCTACTATGTGCTCAAGTCAGAGATCCAAGTGTGGATAAAGACCTTTCCAGTAGCATCCAAAGCCGCTGAAGACTGTGGATGACATTGTCAACAGGCATCCCGTGGATGGGAAAGCCAAATAGTTCTGCTGTCGTGGTCTTTAAACAAGCATCCCAAATGGCAACGTGAACCTTGTTTCCTCAGATGCTCCCTGGAGATTCAGGGGTTTGAGAGAAGGGTTTGTTTTTCATTTGCAACAATAATAGAATAAAAATGCAAATCCCCTGTTTTGCTCACACAGCTGCATTCCCTGTACTGGACCTTCAGTTTCTGAATAGAGGAACGAGGAGCTCTACTGTGCTTCATCTGTTCAGCTGTATATTAGTTTTTTGTCTTATTGTTGAAGGCCTCATTTACGGTTAGAGCCTCAAATCTTCCCATTCGGAAGCACTTGGAATGAAAGACTTAAACCACTGATTTTCTCTCTCTCTTTTTTTTTTTTTCCCCTGTAGGATCCCTGCCCTATGCTGGGAAACCCGGCCAGGCTCTCAGCAAAGATGTTTTTAGTTCAGCAGCTGCTGCTGCAGTTCAGGTGAAAGCGCCAGCGCGGGCCGCGGGCAGCGCCAGCGGGAATCCCGGGGAAGGCCGGCTCCCGGGAATGCCTCCCGCCCGCCCGCAGCAGCCGAAGCCCCCGGGAGCGGCCTCCCCCCCCTCCGACAAGAAGAAGCACCGGGAGCTTTCCCTGGAAAACAGCACAGGGCTGAGGAAGCACCTCCGGCAGCGCGGAGGGGTCCTGCCCCCGGGCAGCCCGACCCGGGGGGCTTCTCCCAGCCCGCTGGACTCCGGCCAGGCCAACAGGCAGCGCACGGACCGGCGGCGGGCCGAGGCTGCCAACAGCGTGTGGGCTCCGCACGCCGCGCCTGCCCTCCCACGGGTGACGTCCCTGCTGGAAGCTCATCCTTTCCCGGGCTCTGGAACAGTGGAGTCAAACGATCCTAACGCGCTGCACCACTTCAACCGAGCGGGGAAGGCAGTGCCCTACGAACAGCCCGACCCCTTCGCGAGCATCCCCAAACCCTCCTGGCTCACCAACCGCTGGTGGCCCAGCCCCAGGTACCTGGGCGTGCTGCGGAAAGGTAAGGACAGGCTGCGCAGAGCTTCCCGAAGGCTGGGGGCACAATGGGATGAGAGGTCCCCGAAGGGCCCGTTGCTGTCCCTCAGGCTGTGCTCCTGTCGTAGATGGTGACAAGGAGAAGGTGTGTCGGACCGAGTGCACGAAGGAGCAGGATGAAGTGGAGGCTTTCTGTGCCAGCGAGTTTGGTAGGTGGCGTCCCCCTCAAACCACAGGGACAGAGCACCTTCTGTCCAATATGACAATATTGTGAAACACATACTGACAATATGTGAAACACATATTGTCACTGATACTGCACTTCTACTTTTAAGTAGAATACTTAATTACTTAATACTTAATTACTTAATACTTAATTAAGTAGAATACTTAATACTGTGATTAGGATATGGTAAGTATGTTAAATAATTACCAAGTATTCAAAAAGGACCCATCACAGCTCTTCATAAACATACTTACATTACCCTTTCCCTACCTTGGGTTAGTACTGCCCTTTTTTCTGTTTCCTCTGGCGGAGCAGTGTCCTTGGGACTGGTCAATGGAAGTGAAAAGACCAATTGTTTTAGATACTCTCAGATTAAACACTGCAACTGGGTTATTTAGCTCTTACTATTTAGAGCAAGTTTGATTTTGGGGAATGAAGTTTGAAATTAAAATAAAATGGGTGAACCAAACAGAAATAAGACTATGATCTTCTCTCTAGAGAGGATACTTCTTAAAGTTCCTTAGGACTCAGTGTCTTTAGTCCTTATGTTCACATTGATGTAACTAAAGGTGGCAGGAAATAGCCTGGTATTTTTGTACAGACTGTTTAAGGACAAGCATTCTCTGACTGAAACCCTGCCTTGTGCTTATAGAGTTGTGAAACAGATACCAACTTTTTCTCACAGTATTTTGAGAGATAAGGAAAATACAAGCCCAGTGGTAACAGATGTTTCCATTTGTAGAACATAAACACGTTAGGAGACATCTGTTTTCTCTAAATGGAGAAGTCAGGAAGTGCTTTTTACAAATGCTGTCCTGCTTTGGTTTTTACCACTCTCACACATTCCTGTCCAACTGGACTGGGCTTCACAGCAACCCGACCTCTGTGTGTTTTAGCCCTTTACCAACAGCTCTGCTCCTAAATCGAAAGGACAGGTAGGAAAAAGTCTGAGCAACATATGAGCCAAGGTTCCACAGCAGTGATCAGAGAGAGCTTTTCCTTTTTTTTACATTTACAGTGCAGATAAAAGAATAAATGACTGAGTCAGAGTTCTCCCCCTGAGGCAGGTGTAAGCCCAGGTGCAGTAGCCCCACTAACACGGTGCTGTTTTCCCATCCCTGCACTCAGCTCAGCACTTGCCAGAGCCAGAAACTGGGAGAACAGCATGAAGTGATTGTCTGAGCTCCCAACACAACCTACTTGGTGCCCTTGTCTCTTGGTATGACAAGGGCCTTTTATTTCAAAAGTCAGTGTTTCATTACCAGCTTGGCTTTGTACTCCATTGGGAAATTTGAAATTTTTACTTTGTTATGTAAATATTATATATATAATTTATATATCAGGATAGAAAATGGTGCTAAACCCATTGCTTTCTTCACTAAGAAACATCTCAAACCTGTAAAGCACAAGGTTTGCAAAGCAGCAAAACTTCAGGCAATGGCCTCACCAAACGTGATTATTTGAAGCAATTCCTACTGCCCACTCCTGAGCCAAAGGATTCCTGCTGACACTTCCTTTACAGCATTTTAAATGACAGCCTTCACACATACCCTGAAAATTGCCACGATACAAAATCTGATCCTGTTTTTCCCTCTCCCTTAAAACAGCAGTGAATGGAATTGTTTATAACCTGGAAAGCCTGGGGAATGGAGTCCAGTGGATTACCCTCCTGGTAGACAGTGATGGGTTGTACAAGATGAGTCGCCTGTACATCACTCCTGACGCCGCCTTCTTCCGAGTTCACATCCTGGTTGTGGATACTTTAAACTGCAGTAAACCATGTCCAGACTTTAAACTTGGTAAATCATTCCAGCTAAATCCATTCCGCTATTCCTCTGCATGCACTGCAATCTTAGTCTGCCCTACTTTAATAGGCTTAGCCTGGGTTGTTGGGAAAATTTGGAAGAAAAGTATTTACTCAAAGTTGAGGCCTTTTTTCCGTGCAAGTTTCTCAAAACTTTCACAAGAGAACTAACTGTATGAAGAAGTCAGGTCCCAGCATAGTCCTTTCTTAATTCTGTCCAGTTCCAAAATGATGGCAAGTTTTCAGGATTCCTAAAGCAATACAAGCCAGAGCTTAAGCTGGTGTCTTTGTAAGTCGTTCAGTTTTCCTTTTAAGTGCAAGTTTATCAAATACCAGCATTTCCCCCAACAGTAAATCATCATTTTCATGCCAGCACCACCCCCAGGTCCCAGCTGTGGAAGCCCCGTTCAGGATGTTTCCACAGGCACAACTTCACATCTGTTCCCAACCCAGGTGCCCTCAAGGGTGACCCCCCATCCATTCCCTGTGGCTCAGCAGCCCTGTTTGTTTTGGTTTTGTTGTTGCAGGCAGCAGGTACATCGTGATGGGCCACATCTACCACAAGCGCCGGCAGGTGCCCCCTGAGCTGCAGCCGGCCCTGCGCGGGCGGCTGCGGCCAGGGGACGGCTGGGTCGGGAGCAGCAGTAGCTACGTGAGGAGATTCAACAGGAAGAGGGACCTCAGGGTGAGGGCAGTGCGCTCCAAGTGTCCGTAAGGCCCCGGGGGCTCCGTCCGGGATGTGGGAGCAGCGGGATCCGCCCCCAGAGCACACCTGGCCGCGGGCAGCGCTCCCGTCTGGAACCGCAATCCAACACCTGCTTTTGTGCTTTAGCAAACGCTGGGTGCCTCCAGCAGGCGCCCTTGGTGAGGTTCAGCACAGAAGTCAGCCTAGGGAATGTTAACTGGCCGTGTGAATTTGCTCCAGCTGCTTTCAGAGCCACAGGTTATTGTTGCTTCCCCTGCTGCAGTGTGCCCCGAATAATCGGTAGTAGCTGTAATGCAAAATTCTGGCGGCTTTGTCCTCAGTACACAACAACTGCACTTTGAACCCTTCACCTTGAACACATTAGATGACACCACAGCTTTATCTACACAGGATGTTCACTGTGCTTTCACAGTTCTGCCTAAAGTTTCACAAGCGTTTGATTTCAGAGAAACCAACACCACTAAGTACTGTTTGTATTATTTTTGTCTCCTCAACCATATCTATGGTATTTCTGAAAATCACACCATTCTTCCAGCAGAGCTGGATGCTCACACACACAAAAAATAGTGTAATAATTTGAGTATATGAACACACTGACTGAAAGCAAATCAAGAACTGCAAAACACAAATGCCCAGTTGTGTTTACAAGTGATGGTGCAGGGAATGCAAAATGAACATAGGCTGCACACACTGGGTTGTTGTCTGGGCACTTCATCCCAGAGCTGTGCTGAATGCCATTCCCCAAGAGAAATATTGTCAAGCTTGTACTTGCACAAGAGTAAAATTACTTTTTAAATCAAAAAGACAGTATTTTAGTACCTTTAATGTGGTGAAATTGAGATGTTTGTTGTTCACAGACAGTATTCACAGACAATAAATCTGTAACAGAAACTAATAAAATGCTCATGAGGTTCTGCTTTCACTGTCTCCTGGGTTCTGGGAGACCCAAAAAGCTTATGTAATGATGTCGTGCAAAGGCACCTCCTTGTGCGACAAGTTGGCTGAGAATTTGATACATATTTATACTAAGAAATGTAAAAAATGCAGTACATCTTAAAACCCCACATACACAGTGATATGATGTGACCTGCCACAGGAAGCAGTGGGTTCTACGGAAGCATTTTCTGTTTTGAAACAAGGTAGTTCTGGCACACTGTACTTGTCACACATCCCTGCAGCTTCATTTAGTGTCACTGGAAAGCCACGGAGCAGGGGATGGGACGGGCCAGGCCCATCAAGTGTTTCTTGATATGGAGCCAAACACCAAGAGCAAACGTCCTGTACTTGGGACCCAAAAGGCTCTTGCTGGAGGATAGAAATTTACTCATAGCATGTCTACCTAAAAAATACCTAAAATGTCTACCTAAAAAATACGTCTCACTTTTGGTATGTGAAAGACTTTGCATGGAGCACAGCATGGATCGATGGAATTTTCCTGAGAAAATCTGAAGGAGTTTTGATTTGGCAGAAGGACTGTTCTGGCAATGAATCAAAGCTCTGGAGTGACTGGGAGGGACAGAAGGAGGAAGGGTTACATGTGCATCTCGAGTTTCTTTGTTTCTATTTCCAGGGGAAGGCCAGGGACTAAGCAGCAATTCCTCCAGGCACCTCCTCCTAGAGCAGCAGCTGAGCCCCATTCCTGTTACCCTGCTCCCACCCAGGGAAGTGTGGGTACAAACCCAACATGAACCTCCCAGCACCTGGCTCTGGGAAGAGACAAGCACAGGAAACCAGTGCTAAGGACAACCCAAGCCCGAGTTCAGTGCTCATAACTGACACAAAACACTGGGATAAAGATGGTGCTCTGGGAGTCTGAAAAGTCATTTATCCCATGTTCTCTTCCTGTGTTACCAAGTCCTCGTACCTTTCCCTTCTTGATTGGAAGGTCCCTCCTTAAAATGTTCCCACAGCAGCTGAGCTGTGTAACAAATCCCAGCCTGGCACAGCCCCACTGAGACAGGGCTGGAGCAGGAGCACGACTGTTGTCACCAGGCTCATCACATGCTAAATGCACCTCCTGAACAATTCCTAGATTGAGAGGATTTCCAGTCTTGCACTTGCTATTTCAAAACCCTCCCAGCAATATCTCCCCTGGGAACTGGATGGCACTCACGTTCAACAGCTGCCGTGGCAATTTTGGTACCTCACAGTCAGTAATTCCCTTTCCAGCAGGATAAGTATGGAAAACTGCCATCACCACACAGAAATCTGGGTGTAAAGGAGTAACTGTTCTCATTCCATCTGTCCAGAGGTTTACTCGAGGCTTTTGGGTAAGCCCAACTTCTTACTGTACTTTAAATCTTCATTAACTTCTGCATGAACTAAATGAGATTCAGGATAATTACTTCAAATTTGAGGAGACAGAAAAGGAAAATCAAGCTGGCAAATCAAGCTCACATTATCAGTATCTTACAACATATGACCATTTCAAAACAACTGTTGCAATAATTTATAAAATACAAAGAGGACAGGGACTGAGCAGAGACCACAAACCTTATGAACTTTACGCTTGATGGCAGGTGGGAATTAATTACAAGTGATTTATTTTCTGTAACACCATTTAACTATGAAACATCACCACTACTAAATCCAGAGAAGTACCTTGACCTGCCCAATGGCAACTGAGCACACTCAAACAGGCTCTCATGGAATCACAGAATGGTTTGGGTTGGGTGATTAATCAGCAGCATTAAATTGCATCTAAGGATTATTTCCCTAATCAACCTGATTCACAGTTACAAATGATCTGGCAAAGCCAAGACCTATATCCAATAACATTATCAATGTTTCATTAGAAACACCACCAAATCCATGTCAAACACATTACTTTATTTGTCTAGGATGATGTGTCCTATAAGGTACAAAAAAGTACTCTTCAGTTTGCCACAATTTGTTAAAAACAGCAATCTATTGCCTACAGGTAGGAAAGGTTTAAATCATGTCAATATGGATTTAGGTATGAATAAATAGTACAGAAATACTGAGAAGCTGGGATGAGATGCAGGATATGTCCCAGTGCTGTTAAAGGTGAGATTTTTCCTTGTCCCATTAAAACACAATGCTTACAATATGCAGCATTTTTTAAAAACTTCAAAGGACAACATAACCTAAATGCAACAACTCTTCTTTGACTTTCAGAAGCATAAATGGATTATTGTTTCCACACTGAACAATTAGTAATTTTCACAATAGGTTAAATGACAGCATTCGTATGTACAAAAACACATGGGTTTTTAGTAGATAAAATCCCCCCAGAAGAACCTGAACACCTGAGCTGGAAGTGTAAGAAAGGGTGGTCAGTAGCAACATCTTTTTTAAGAAAAGTAACAGAGGAGGTTCTTGCATAGCAAGGTGTGAGGTTAAACCCAAAAGGAGCTTATCCATAAATCAGGTAAATCCCAGACCACTGTAGAACAGAAGCTGACTGTGAGTTAGTGCAAAAGCTGGTCAGGTGGGGTGAGGAGCTGCAGAGAAACCAGGGCTGGGAACTACAGACAGGTACCAGAGCAAGTCAGTCACACACAGCCAGAAAGAAAAGCCTCCTGATCTGCAATTTGCATCTTCTTGGCTTCCAGTTCACCCCTCAGGGCAGCGCTGCTCCCACAGGAAACACCGGAGGGAGCCCAGGAGCCTCCCAGCGATACAATTACAGGTGGTACTCGACATTCCCAGAGCAAAGATCATGAGCTCCGGTAGGCAGGGACACCTCACAAACGCCTCCTGCCCCGTCACAGCTGGAACAGTCCTTTGGGCACCACTGTGGGAATGTTTTATCGGGACAACGGGGCTGGAAGGCGGTCGGGTCCCGCTCCCCAGCCATTCCCACCCCTGTTCCTTGCAATCCCTACACTCCTGCACAGATCCCCAAAGTGCCTCACACACGTGGCAGCGCGCACTCAAACACACCTACGGCGGTGGGGAGAACAATGATCTCCATTTATTTTGTTTCATATACATCCATATTTTGAATTTTAATACAAAAGAAAAAAATTAGAATCTGACAAATGTTTACAAACAAGATACCTTCAAATAGATTTTACTCAGTTCAGTCTGGTGCAGAGTAAATGACAAATTGTACTGTTTGTTATATTCAAGGCAACAGAGTCTGTAGTCCATGACTGCTCAGCCCAACTTTTATGCAAGCTTGTTTTTATCTACCATGAATGATAAACTCCTTGTTGATTCCCAGTCCTGTGTGTGTGCACATGTGTACATAGCAGCTCCTTTCATAGAAAGAAAAGACATCTAGAGGTCTTCTTGTACTTTTACCTACAGGAATCATGTTAAGATACAGAATGGATTACATGGAACCGGGGCTGGATTTTATAAGAAAAAATAATTAGCTGACAAATGAGGGCAGCAATAAAAAAGCGTCTTTTTTGCAACAATAAATAAATACAGTCAAAGTTTTCTGTGTGGACTTTAAACCAGCTTCTTCACTGAAGAACAGACGTGGCATTTCCATGGAGTTAAACGTGACCCCATTTACTGTATCTTTTTTCTTGCTCTCTTTTTCTCTCTCCTTCAACAAAACAAAGTTTTCCTGCTTCTGCCACAATAGTACAACAATTTGATCTTGACAAGAAAGTGGTGCTGCTGATTTTTATTTCTTTGTCCTTTGGACAAAATAAGCCAAGAATATAATTTGACTGTTGTGACCAATAAAAACGCAGTTTACATCAAGTCTCGTCAGGATAACCTGACTAAAAACATCTGGTTCCTTAATTAAAAATTGTCAGACAACCAGATCCTCGCTCGTGTGTTTGGTTAACACGCTGAACTCTAAGAAGCTGTAGACTGCAGTTTGTTGTTATGGGACCTGCAGAATACAGAAGAAAGTGAAGAATTAAGCACCCTTCAGTTTGGAGAACACAGTTGCTGTAAGGTGTTGCCAAAAATAAATCACAATGAGGGAATTACCACCATGTTGCTTTCATTTATTTTTTTCCCCCTTCAGAAAAAATAGTAATTCTCACTCTGAATTTTAAGCCCGTTCTCTCCTCCAGAATACAAATATTTCAGTACTTGTAAAATGCAGTGTGTCACTGGGATATTCCAAAATGCCTGAAAACAGTTTTACTCACATATTTACATAGTAGTAGTCGTCCATCAAAAGGAAAGCAAAAAGACAATTTTAGTTGTGAATACTTATAATAAGGTCTACTTTGCTTAAATTTATTCAGTAAGTCTTTGGATTAACTAAATAGAAAAAAACTTGAACAGGCATGTTAAAATCACATTTTTGCTAAGCAGAGTTCAGCAAAACTCCACTTTGACATTCACAGTTTTATTAGTGACTTAAACTAAAATAATAAAATACAAGGTTTCCATGATGAATTTTTCATTTTTCTCAATACAGTATTTGAGGAATGGAACAATTTTTTGTTAATACAGTTATGTTCACCAGTGTGACTGCTGGCAACAAAACCAACATTTACTTTTTAGACAAATTATCTGGATTTTTAGGGCAGTTTAATGTCATTAGATTGTACAGTAAAAGAAAGTGACCCCAACATCCAGTTCTGATTCCAGTTAAAAAGTTCAGACTAAAGATATCACAATCTGCAAGAAAAGAAAGAAGACGGATGGTATAAATGAAAAACCATAACAAATAAGATGCAGCAATGAAATCAGTGTGCAAGCACAGGGAGTGCTGGAGACCCAGCTAATGGCAGTGACACAAACATGGGTTAAAAACTACCTGACAAAAAACATTATTACAGTATCAAACTGGAAAGACAAATGCATTTTCTTTTTCAGGAAAAAAAAAAAAAGTTTAATTTTGAAAGGCAAATTTTGGATTATGTTTCATTTTCCGTACCCTACTTTAAAACTTACTTACTGCACTGTTTCAAAGGCAGTAAATTATAAAAAGATGAGAGAAGGAGTAACAGTGAAGTATTTTAATTTCTTTCACTGGATTATAAGCTTCACAGCAGGACTGTCTCTTATTAGCATGAGAAGTATTTACTGCAGAGTAGAACATCAGCACAACTCAGACACAGTATTTGTCCCGATCAGAAATTATTAAGTTTTCTGCAGCAATGAATTGAAGTATCACTCAAATTTTGCAAGCTCATGATACCACCCAAATTCTTAACAACTCCTTTTGAATAAACATTCCAAAGTAACTTTCACAAAATCGTATTTAAGCCTTATTTTTGAGAAAACTTTCCAGGAAAGCACACGGAGCAGCAAATCCCTGTGCGAATGCAAGATAAGCTCAGAAACGAGATTTCAGGGGCCAACACTGTGTTTAGGAACACTCCAGCTTACCTGCTTGCCTTAAATCCTTTTAGTTTCTGTACAAAGAAAGACTCGAGAACTTCTGCACACTGGTAAAAAGGCGAGTCACTTGGATTGTAGTAACGGCAGTTATCAAAAATTTTGGTCATGTCTGCCACAAACTCTGTGACCTTCTTGTAGTAGCGTTTCAGGATTCTTTCTTCCATGGTAGCAAGGTCTTTAAAGAAACAAAAGATTATTTAAATGAGAGACTTGAATCCTAAACAGAAATCTACATTGTCAAGACTCTGGGAAACAAAGCATTATCTAGGTTAGAGGCTTTTCCAGGAATGCTGGTTGTGACTGGTGACAGCAGCAGAGTCTCCCTCAGAAAAGGCACTTAGGCATGAACATGCTGTGTGCAGGTAAATTCAATAAATGCAAGAATCACCATGACCAGGGAAAACCTTTGCAAGGAGCTCACTGCTTTTTCTGAAGAAATGAAGGGAAAAGAAGGTCAGACAATCAGGATCCAGGTACCATGTACATGTAACAGCCATCACCTCCTGATTATTTTTTGAATTCCTGCCTTGCTTTGAATGAGCTATCAATTCTCATGGGCATGTGCACCACATTACACATGGCACCGATGAAAGATTTCAAGTGCAGGGTCATGCAAAAGGCCAGAGCTCTCATCCTTGCTGACCAGACACATTAGGGAGACAGGAATGGTGATGTGAGTAGGAATTGTCCTATTTTAATGCAAACATCAATTAAAAACAAGGTCAGGAACAAAAGCTGTCAAATATAAATATAGCTGTGTAAATGTCTAGTGGCACTTTTAGCCAGAAAAACAACTATTTGCCCTTGGAAAATGCCTTCAGTTGCAGATGGGTCTGGATTTACCTGGTGTATTTTATTCAGATATACTTGTATTACAAATGTCTTCTCCTCCTACTTAAGTCAGAAAGGGCTAAATGCACTTTTGTTTACTCCATCAATAATACTGTTATTTGAGCTTTCCTTATAAACTTTAACCTATCCATCATGGAATAAGAGTTGTTCAGCATTGTTACAACAGCACAGTCCATACCTTTGGAACAGGAAAGGACACAATTCCTAAATAAAGTATTATTTCCAGTCAACATACCACAACATTTTGCCAAGACACTAAACCGAACTTCCCTATTTCTAGGATGAGTAAGGAGTAGGTGAGAAAGCTGAAATGACACACTGGCTCTCATTTAGAGATCTGAAAAGGTATTGGTTCAATAAGGAAGGAAAGCAATAACATTCCCAACACCATTTCTGTCAGGAGGTCGGTTTTCCTAGGAGGTTTCATATCCAAGTGCTAATCCAGTTTTAACTGGTGAGCTCTAAGAAGATCAGAGTAAAGCACTGAAAGCTGCAACATCTCCCCTTCCACTTTGCCCACTTTCACAACATCTGAGTCCTTTTTGTTTCTGCAGCTTTAAAGATAAATTACACACAATACAAAATTTACTACATTATCAAGTCAGATGAAGATAACTTTCAACTCCATCTTAAGGTGCATGGCACACTTCCATAGCATCACCTCCTCCTCAGCCTCTGGAGTACACATCCCAACCTTTGGAGGAGGAGCTCATTACAAAGACAGAAAAAAATTGTTCTCTTTAAATAAAGAAATTTAAAAACATGAATTCTATCCTACTGCTGCACTGACTTCCACATTCATCTGTAAGACTGGCAGTATTTAGGGTGAAGGAGTCAGCCTAGAAGTAGATAAAACAGCCCTCATGAACTTCTGAATATATCAGTGAGAAATCAGTGTTTCACCTGCCTAACCTGTGTATTTTGCAAAATATGGCTGGAACTGGTCAGCAGGAAATTAACTTGCTATTCCAAAGCCCAAACCCACTCACTCAGGCTGTTCTCACCAACACTTACCCATTGGTTCTTTGATAACACCATAATAATCTGGTGCATCATTGGGATCTACTGGTTCTAGGAATGGCCATGCCATCTTGTGAGCCTGGCAGGGAAACAGGAGAGAATGAAAACATAAAATTAAGTTAAATTAGGCACTACTAATAGGTAAATATTTTTATCCTTTCATCTGTTGGGGGTCTGCAGTTGAATTTCAGGAAGAAGTGTGGCATTGTATGAAAAAGGAACCAGTTCTCAGCTGATGACTGGGTAAAGTTTTAAATGTCAGTGACCCAGTAGTTGGGCTTCAAAACAGGAAACTGAAATACAGACATAACAGGATACTGTGCTGAACAGGCTGCATGGAAAAATATGGAATGAATTTACTGAGAGTGCTTTCAAGTACCCTGAAATGAATATGCTTTTATAAATGTATGCAAAATACAGAACAATGCAAAATATTACTTACAGGATTTCTGTTATCATAATTTTAGGAATTTTATCAGAATTCTTAAAAATTCTTTATAGTTGTAATAGAAAAAGCCTATTTGGGAGTGACAGACAAACCAGAAATATCAGACACTGTGCATAATTCTTATTATCAGGATGCCATCATTTACATGCTGATAATGATCCCCTGTGAGAACACTCCTGAAATCTGGTAACTCTCAATTGAAGTAAGGAAGTGGGGATCACAACCCACAGAAAACTGATCTGAGAACAGACCACTGCACCTTCGATATCCTATGCAGCTGGGCTCCCACTCTGCTTTTTGGAATTCTAAGTCTGCTTCCTTTAAAAGCCTTTCACTGAAGGGATTGTTTAGTTTTTTCAGGAGCAGTGATTTACTAATTATTGTAAATAACTAGTAAATCACTAATTATTGACTTAATTAAATTAACTAATTTTAATAATTAAATAAATTACTTTTAAAACTAATTTTAATAATTAAATTAACTAATTATTAACTCAGCACAATAATGCCAAGCAAGTTTGCAGCTGACACAGCGGCACAGCTTTGCTATTCCCCCAAATCTCAGAGCTAACAGAAATCACCCTTTCCTCCCAGACCCACTGGGCTGTCACGCCAGTGCTGCCACCCTTGTCCTCACCTGCAAGGAGCGCAGGACCCTCCTCAACCCTTCATAGTCTTTATCTGTGAGTGGACTGAGCACAGTCATGGCATCCTCTGTGGACTGGCACTGGGGACACACGTACTCATCAATGAGATCTGCCTCGCTCTGCAGGATGCCCACGCAGCGCCCGTGGTACCAGTTCTGACATCGGTCACAGCCAATGTAAAATCTGCAAGAGCCAAACCAAATGTCAGTGGCTTTATCTAGTTCAAGTCCAGGTTACATTTAAACACAGAAACCTGCCATCCCCTGCACACAAGCAGATACTTGGCGTGATTAAAGACAACAGGTAATGTCAGATTTCAAAGTGACAAATTCTACTCCAACTGCTTTTGTATTTACAGACCATTTCAAAACATGTTCCTAAATGTTATACTTTCAAGCAATCAAGATTTCAAAAATAATTCCTCTGCTTTAGAGATGAAAGGAACAGTGTAAAGCTAGAAGCCTCACCCAGCCAGCATCCAAAACAATTCAAGATGCACTTTGCACAAACTGGACTACAACTAGGGCTTGTTTCACTCCATACAAGCACTTTTCATATGGAAGCTTCAGTCTTGTAACTGAATACAGAGGAAATATTCTATGACACAAAGCCTTACAGTAAAAGATGTATATAACTCACATATATATAATCATATACCAACCATATACCCCCATACTAAAATTATGTTCTCCAGCCAGATCAGATTAAAACACAAAAAAATCCACTAAATACAGCATTTGTCTTTTAGTCTTTCTAACCATCCCCTGTTAAAGAAAATAAAATAAAAAAAGAAAATAAATCCCAGTTTGAAGTACATGGCGTTTTAGTAGTTTGTTGTTAAAAATAAAAACCACAATACATTTTTACTGCCCTGAGGGACTTCACTTTTCCTAAACATTTACTGAACAGAAACATTTGGGAGGGGGAGACAATTACTGGAAAGCAATTTGTATTACGAATGAATACAATATATGCAGAATAACTCGTTTTTTACTCTTTGCAAGGAACAGGAAAGCACAGTCAGAGCAGTTTTGCTACCTAGACATGGAATAAGAGGTTCTTATCCGAACTCACTGCGACTCATCATAAGGTGTTCTGCAGATACAGTACAACTCCTCACTGCTGCCCTCTTGTGCCCGTTTACACTCATTACAGATGTACACATCCATTTTCTTAGCCTCCTTTTCTGTGATTCCAACACATTCTCCATGATACCAGTTAGTACAAAGATCACAGCCAATATAGAACCTAAAAGTGTTCACAATGAAAATGACAATGTAATTGTCATTTCAAATGGCATGGCACTTTTCCCTGCATTTCTCTCTGATGCACTTGATGCTGGGCTACTTTCTGTCTCAGCTTCCCTGTTCCCTATCCTTATGAACTAACATCTCATGCTGCAGCTAGACTGGCAGTAAAGTCACTTGGGTCAATTTCAATTTGACAATTCACCAAAATGCACATGTATTAATATGTACATATTAATATGTAACCAGACTTCGACAAAGCTATGGGCTAAAAATTTATTGTCTTCAATGTGTGGGGGAAAAACTGTCAAAGGCACAAAAAGACAAGGCCATAAGAAAAGGTTTACATTTTCAAAATTGCAGCTCAAAAGCCACTGAAACATTTCCTTAAAGTTTGAAAATGTAGGTCTCAGTTAATTTTAAAAACAAAAGCAAAGCGCAAACACCAACTAGGAGTTACGAGTACACTACAAGAACATGCAACCAGCAGTGTGTAGGTACATCTTGGTGTAACATGATACGAAAGAAAATGGGGTCAGGGCATGAATGTCAATTTTAAATCTTGGTGGGGTTTTTTTTTTGGGGGGGGTGTGCACTGAAAAACTGATAATAAACTACTTAAAACTGTGACAAAGTGGAATTTTGAGTGAATAATGTCTCCTCTCAGACACAGCTGTGTGACAGAACCAGGTATGGTATGACACAAAGTGAAGGGAACCAGGGACAGAATCATGGGGATGGGACCTTGCACAGAATGATGTGACAAAAGTGTAAAATATTATGCCAGGATGTTTGTAACCCGTGTATGGATCTCTCAGAACACACCTATGACCAGTGACAACCAGATGGGCGACGCTCACATCCATTCTCTCTGCCTAAGCAAAAGCAAGGGACTCAGAACCTCCATCCTCCTGGATTTTGGAGACCTCAACCCCCTGCCAGGTGCAGCTGTAGCAATTCCTGCCACCCTGTCAGCCTGCAGACAACACCCTGGGGACACCACTGCACCAACAGGGCAGTAGCTACCCCATGTTCCACAGCAAGCATCTCTGATTTCCTGGGCCTCTGCACACGTCCTGGACACTCAGATCCTGCCTTTTCTCTTGTTTTTCAGTCAGGCAAATCCTAAAATACCACACAACCCAATTTCCATAAAGAATGGCTAGACAGATTCTGACAACTATCAGCAACTCAGCCTGCACCCCCTTCCCAAGAGGGGCTTGTCTGCTCCTGGTGATGTGGGAGCACATTTGCATCCAGGTGTAGATGCTAAACCTTGCCACTGGAACGTGGAGCACGTGCCACATTATCATTTAACAAGTAAGTTAGAATCTAAGTAGGAATCTCAGAAAGATATCCTTACTGATCATCCTTAAAAACAGTATCAGCAAATCCCTATAATCCTGGAGTATCATGAATGAGAACTAAACGTAAGAGATTTGCAATAGAATACACAGCACAAAACAACAAGGTTTTACTAAATCAAAAAAAATACACAGGGTATTCATAAAATACCACAACTTGGCTTTTCAAGTAGCACACCTATCTTTTCTGAAGTAGAAAAGAGATACCAGCATAAAGATGGCAATTCAATGCCTACATATACATGAAAAAATAATTAAAAAAAAAAAATTCTCAGAAAACTCTGAAAACTTCACTAATTTCTTCCTGAACAGTAAAAGGATTATGTACTTCAATGGTACAGACATCATTTGTAGGAGCATCAAATTAAAAATTGGCAAAAAGCAAAGCAGCAGAGCTCAATCATATTGCTAAGGACACTACTGAGTTATTAACATTTCATTTTCTTGAAGTTTTATTCAGCACTGAAGCACAGTTCTCAATTCAAGCTACCAAAATTCACTCTATGACCACTGGAGTCAACACGAAGTCTGACAAACAAATCCCTTTGCTCACTCGCTAAGTCCAGATGCAGAAGTACACAGACTTCGGGTATCACAACCAGAGACCAGAGTCCCTCCTAAGTACACTGGATGACAGAAAACCTGACACAGACAGAGTTAAGTGAGGCTGGAGACATCCCTCAGAGGTGACAGTGACCTAAGAGCCAGAGCACCATTTAGCTCTCCCTGCAGCACTGGCAGTCCAGGGAGCAGCCCCATTTCCCACACTGAAGTCAGAGTGCAATGGTCAGAGCTACTGAAAACCAAGGTGAAAAAACCTCAAATACCTCAACTTTGTTAAAACACATAATTAAAACCCCCAAAAGGCTAGAAGGAACCTCAAGAGGTCTCCTAGTCCTAGCCCTAAACTTGGAACAAAGAACAATGACCCATGGAGTGAATGCACCACTCCAGATCTATGGTTTCCCCGTTATCAGCCCAAAAAAGTACCATCAAACGGTACCAGTTCATACTTCTGGGTATTGTCACTTACTTGGAAGTGGTCTGAAATCAAATTTATTGTACATACATCTCTACACAGCTCTCAGATGTCAACCATTACTAACTACTGCTGTTAGTCACCTCTAGCTTAAGCAGCAATATGCAGCACTATCCCCTGGTACCCACTGGATTCTCCACTCCAGCACTTACGCCATTTCTTCACAAGCGCTGTACGGAGTGTAAATACTTCTCCTCATTCACAGTCAGAATCAAACTACAGAGAACTGCAGTTTTCACTTTGACAAATGCTTAAATATTCATTTTTATCAACCCTGACATGCAAATAATAACGCATGGAAACCATTTCTCCCTGAAACATTGTCCAAAGTGAACTGCAGTCCAGTGAATCGGAGCCCCCTTTACTGGGTACTGCCTTACAAAAAAAAGTCATTTATTGGAAGACGGTACCGAAGCTATTTCTGAAGAACATCAGCTACTTCTTCACAAGAAATTGCTCAAACCAAATTGTCACTTGCTTCTGAGGCAGAGGCAAAACGTCAAAAGAAAGAGTAACAGAGCGGAGGGAAAAAAAGAAAAGAGTATGTGCATGTGAGACAGGAAGGTCACACAATGGAGACATGCAAACAAGTAAAATATAAACCATGCACAGTAACAGTATCAATCGAGTATGTTAATATTTGTAACTGCTAGTGGAAAATACAGACTTTATTCTCTACACCTCAGCGATCCCTGCAATAACCTGCCACTAGCTCCACTTCTAGCACTACCTGGCGCTAAGAGCTGACACTAAACCTGAAGCTAAGAACATGCAGGAGGGGCTGTGGCATCGCTACTCACTTGGACTCGTCGTAAGGCGTTTTACAGATGCAGTAAAGCTTTGTGTCCTTCTTCGTTTCCTTTGAGGTAGTAGAAATCATTTTCTTTTTCTTGGACTTGGAAGCTGAGGAATCTTTCTCCTCCTCTCGTTTCCTCTTCTGGGAGGAGACTGGCACGGGGACAGTGGTGGAGGAGGAGGTGACGCTGGCTGCTGGCAGCTGTGGCGGTGCTGGTGGCACTGGTGGTGGCGGTGGTGGGGCTGCGGCGGCGGCGGCTGCTGCTGCAGCAGCTGCTGCCTGGGCTCTTTCTTTTTCTTTCTTAATTTTAGTCAAGTCTTTCTTTAGCTCCTCCTGAAGTGTATTAAACGAATAAATAGAGGGAGGCACTTCATATGATTATTGCGAGACAGGGTTAAAATCAAGGCAAAAATCCCCAAGCTCAACCAAAGAAAACAGTTAAATCCATTTAAATATGCATTTTTTTCATGTTCCGAACCTACGGTTCATGCAATATTAAGGGATGTCACTCTTGGGCTACAATGGCCCACTGGCTGTAACTTATCAGAAGCTGTTTCATGTAATTTTAGTCCTGAAGAAAACCAAGAGGGCCTCAAAGGACATAGGAGTAGCTTTGCAGTGATCCACAACCACAGCTTCTTCCTGTAAATTTCCTTAAAATTTCACTGAGCAAACAGGCAAGGGTTAACACAGAAATGTTCTCCCCAGCTTAACATCAAATTAGCCTTTGAGACTCTGTCCTTACCTGTACTTCAATCTGTAGATCTTTGTCCAGAAGTGCTCTTTTTTTCAGTATTTCAGCTTTCAGCTGCTCTTTATGCTTGAAAAGCAGAGCTGAGAGCTTGGTCGCATTCTGTTTGCTCCGCTTCTGCTCCACGCTCTCTTCTCGCTTCCGTTTCTTAGCTGCCTGTTTTTCTTCTTTGTCTATTTTATCCAGAATATATTTCATCACTTGGTTGCACACAATCATTCTGGGGAAGGAATAAAGGAAAAGGACATTGTGCTGAGCTGCCCGTTTATTCCCAGTTGAGAATGCAGAATCAATTCTCTAGTCGCTGCAAGCTCATTATTGTAAGTACAAGGTAAATTTAGCAACACCCAGTGCTTCCACTCCTGCTTATTTACTAGAGCACTGCTGGGAGAGATCAAGTCCCTTGTTAGGCTCAAGAGGGCCAGTCCCAATTTCACTTAAATGATCTGAGTACTAATTGTTCCTCCCCTCCCCCATCCGACTCCCAACAAAGCTTCGGCTTTAGTAGGATGAGAGAGATTTTTGCTCAATTCAGTCTCCACAATTTGTTTGAAAGAGCTGGATTTTTGGAAGCCTGTAACTTCTTCAGAAACAGACATTTCTATGCTCCAGTGACCATGAAATACTACCAAGATTTTGTGTTTTGGCATAAGGACTGACAAACACTCTTCACTATTTGGATTCACTATAAACTGTTCCCAATTTCTCCACTAATGACAGCTCAAGATTAGTTTTTTGTCTGCTTGTTGTACCTTCAACTGTAAATCTATTTTCCTGCTCACTTGTTTTGCACTTTTCATTTATTTTGCTTTATATTTAAATTAGAAAATGAATGTATTTTGATTCTTCTGAATTTACTTTTCCCTTCGCCATTCTTTTCCAAAACCATTAGAAAACCAAATGCTTTTCGTTGCCAGAGTGACCATGAAAAACAACTGCCATTGAGCTGAGAGGAAACAGCAGAATAGCAATGGCCAGGACAAGCAGCTGCTGGCAACTCTGTGGTTTCAGACATTTTGTCCTTTGATAGACAGCTGGACTTTGATGACAAATGGAATATGTAGATAAATATTTGTAGGGCTATATGATTTTGCTTAGTTTGCTGTTTATACCTGCACTGTATCTACTTGGTTCAGTCTGGTTTTTTCACAGACTGAAGGTCCCCACATTGTATTTCTGAAGAATAAATCAGTGAGATGGGAAAGCAGCTGCACCACAACCAAGCTAGTTTAGAACTACTTTTTTCATCTTTCTCTTAAATTGGACTTTTGTCAGTCGAAACACCTCTTTGGCTGTCTGACACCACGAAATAAAGAGCATATCCAATACATCTTTTTCTTTATGCAACTGTGAACAGTAAAGGAGTGGCACCCAGGGATAGTGTTGTAATCAAATGAGCTTGTGATTTGATGATCAAAATTTTATAGAATATACTCTTTCTTAGTATCTGACACACACTTGTGATTATCTAATTGGAGCAACTGCATGTGTGAAAAGGAGTCAAAATAATCCCAAGACAAATGACAAACACTTCACATTTCTGTTTAGCAGCTTCAAGCATAAAATCTCTCAGTTTGTCAATCTGTCTTCCAACTCTTCAGCTCCTTCTGCAGAGTGGGATGTGCAGGGACAGGAATGGAAACACATGGCCATGATAAAGGACAAACAAAACCCAGGCTTTTTTTTGCAGCAAAAGCATTAATTCTCCATTCTGTGCTCCTTTACCTGAGTTTAAAAACTGTGGCCAGCTTCAACACAATACATAACATTACTTAAAAAACATATTATCAAAATAAAATTGAGATTGTACAAGATGAAATAGATCATTATGAAAGTTACTTTTAAGTGTTACTCTAACCAATTTTCAATAGCAACACTTCTTTAAGCAGGTTTTTACAAACCAGCATTTCATTACGGTACCATTAAAAGACGCAATAAATGGAAAAATTGACATCTACGGATGCACTGTGATGCACATTCACCTCTGATTTTCTTCCCTCTCAGCTGGAGTCAGTGTCTTCTTCTGTTTCAAGTGTTCTATGACAGCATTCTGCTTCATAACCACCTGTAGGATGATCCAGAATCCAAAAAGATGAAAACTTAGCCAGTATTTCACAGTATTATGGGGAGAACAGGACATTTCCTAAGTTAAAGTGTCATTTATTTCACTGAGTGACAGAATGAAGCTGATTTTATAAGGGCAGCAGTGCTTGTTTAAAACAATTAATTGAAAATTGAAAAAGAAATTGAAAAAGAACACCACCACCCCCAGAGCAGGACATTTTGCTTATGTCAAGTTTGAACCCAGGAATTAAATGTAAATTGACTGTTATTTCCTCAGTGACTGAGGAAAGTGGCAAGAGGTAAGTGGTTTAAAAGTGGTAAGAGTCCATTATATAAATTTTTAAGCCCCACAGCCATCCAACAGCATCACATTTCAGATACCTCTTTGGAACCTCAGATTTCAGGTAATGAAAGTACTGCACGTGTGTTCTGTCCATCAGCTCTCCTAGCTCTGACCTATCTTTCCTGAATTGAGAATAGAGATGGATTTGTCCCAGCAGCTAATGGTAAGCTGAATCAAGGTGACAGAATAATGCAAACATGGTAGAAATGACTTGATGTGCCGAATTAACTTGGAACATGTCATTAAATTGCCAATAGCAATCGTGCACTATCTTTGAACGAATCAAATTAACTGCCTATCAAATGTATTAACATTGTTAACAAGAACAGGCATTTCAAATTGGATGTCTTTCATTCATTAAGTGTTAATTTCCTTCCGTTAACTTTACCTGTTTCTGGATAATGTCACTTTGATTAGAAGCCTGATGGGTGTGCTCACGTTTAATTTCTATCTGTTGCTGTTTTTTCTTCTGCTGCTGCTCCCTGAGCTGCTGAACTCTGTGCAGCTGCTCCTGCACACTAGCTGCTTGCACTGTCACCACACTGGCAATCTGCTGAGCTTGCGCTGGGCTACCGTGCTGGACCTCAAGAGGTAACTGAAGCTTGATCTGGGGCACGCTGCCCTGCTGGGCTCGTATCTGAGCCACAATACAGGGCTGCAGCTGAGAGAGGACTTCCACTTGCTGCTGGAGCTGTGGCACTGCAATAACACTTGTTGGAGGCTGCTGAAGTTGCAGCTGAGGATGAGTTGGGCACTGCACAGGAACCTGATTTAAACTTTGAGTACTTGCAAGGGTTGAGCCCAAGGTCTGAACCTGAGGCCGTGATTGCTGCAGCCGAGCTGGAATTTGTATGGGAGCGTGGGGCCGCACCGGACTGGGTTGTCGGGTTGGAGTTTGCACCTGAGCTGGATGCTGAGCCTGGGCCTGGCCTGGGGGCAGGCCCGTGGGCGGCGGCGGCTGCATCGGGCCTGGCGCTGGAGAGAGCCCCGGAGCCTGGGCTGGAGACTGAGCCGGAGATTTGGAGGGCTGAGCTTCGGGGGGGGCCGCGGAGTCACCGGGAGCCTCGGGCTGGCTCGGGGCCTCGGGCAGAGCGCCCTGGGGCTGAGCCCCTGCGGGCTGGGCTGGGGCCGGGCCGGGCTGGCCGTGGGGCTGCCCCTGCCCCGCGGGCACAGCCGGTGCTGGCGGCGCCTGCAGAGCCGGCTTCGCTTCCCCCGCAGCTGTGAACACACAAACGAGGAGTCCATTAATTGCAAATGGCACGGCTACGAGCCTTGATAGTCCAAACCCTCTGGAACTATTGCAAAGCTCTATGCAGGAACTCAACAGACTCTGCAATTGACTTCCAACAAATTTACTGCGTAACAGACAACCTCCAGCTGCATAGCTACTCCCATGCAATTGAAATTGAAGCTTTTTTTCTGCTGAACAGAACAATGCTTACCCGAGGTCGAAGTAGAAACGGTGGTTGTAGTTGTGCTAGCTGTAGTAGCAGCTGCTGGTAGTGGGGTGAACAGAAATCTCTGAATTGTACCATTTGGCATAGCTGCTTGCATAAGCTGCTGTCCTGGACCAGGTATTACAGTCACACCCTGAGGGATTAATTGTAACTGACCAGTAGTTTGACCTTGTCCCTGAATTACCACAGTTAAGCCTTGACTGCCACCCTAAAAAAGAGTTAATATTGATGTATTAGTGATGTAATTCTTAGACTTTGCCGAAAATCAGAACAATTCGGGGTTTGGATTTCAGAATTCAATATTTTTACCACATACCATACTCCTAAAATCTAAAACTAGGATCTGAGATCACAAAACACTCAAGGACTCTTTCAAGAATTCTATCGCCAACAGATGACTGCGCTGGAGTTACAAATCTTGTGAACCCACAGAACACAACACAACAAATCTGAGTCTTTGGTGTAGAAACTCAGAGAATCATAGAATGGTTTAGGTTGGGAGGGACCTTAAAGCTCACCCAATTCCACCCACACCTTCCACTACCCCAGGTTGCTCCAGGCCCCATCCAACCTGGCCTTGGACATTTCCAGGGATGGGGCAGCCACAGCTGCTATGGGCAAACTGTGCCAGGGTCTCCCCACCCTCACAGGGAAGAATTTCCTCCCAATATCTAATCTAAACCTACCCTCCCCCCGTCAGCTTAAGCTCCAAGTCTTGTTCCACCTACAAAAAACCTTATCTGGCAACGAGCAGTCTGTACACTGCAATCATATATATGCATTATTTATAGTTTGAAGAACAGATATTGTGGCAAATCACAGCAATTTATTTTTACCCAAAAATTGACTCTAAACTTATTTTTTACCAACAGACCTTCATGATCTGAGCAGAAGTTGTAACAACTTTTTCCTCCTCTGCTCACAGATACTGCAATTTTTCCTCTGAGATTCTGGATAGCATGAATGAAAACTAAATCTTCACATCCAATCAGAAGGCAAGTAATCAAAATTATGATCTAAATGTCTACAAAACAGGCCATACAGAAAAATTATGTCCCTTACTGCTATTAAAGATTTTATTTTTCCATGCTGCTGAACACTCCTGATGCCAGTTACCTTACTGGGAAATACAACAGGAAGCAAGACTTAAAATTTTACTACTAAAACTATTTACTTTGTACTTACTATTTATTATATTGATTTACTATTTAAGCTGCTTTAAGTCTGTAATTATGCCAATGCTCATCCTAAATGAAGCCAGACACATAAATTTAAGGGCACAGGCACTACACTGCTGAAATGCAAAGGCTGGATAGGTGTTAGCACATTTCCACACCCAGGGCTGTCCAGTGATTTACCTGCCCTTGTGTGAGCTGGGTGAGCTGGGCCATTGTCAGCTTCACCTGGCCCTGCTGAGGGCGAGGGGGCGGTGCTGGGGTCTGTGGCTGAACTTGTTGAGGGGCTGTTCCAGAGCTTGTGATGGTTTTCTGCCCAGTGCTGGAAGAAGCTGTGCTGGTACTAGAAACTGCTGTTGAGACAGGCTGACCCCTGATTATCTGAGTCACTACTTGCTGTGTCTGACCTGTAAGAGAAGAATTTGAGCTAAGAAAGATATTTTCAGCTTTTCAACCATAAGCACAGCAAACCTCCAGTCACAAATTGCAATGGGGTGTGATGGTTATCAGACAGGTGAAGCTAACACTGCAGTTTGCACATAAATTTTCTTTACAAACATTTGTGTGATTAAAAAATGTCTGCAAAATGTTTCCTATTTTAACAGTTTTATTTAAAGGTTGCATGCATATGGAGTACTTCAAAAACTGAGCTTCTCTTTAAGAAAAAACACACAAAAACCAGGCTTTCTCAATGCACAATTACTCTATGTTTTTAGAGTTTTTCAGTTTTGTTTGGTGGTTTTTTTTTTCCCAAATGAATGGACTTAAAATTAAGTCCTACATTTCCCAGTGTCAATGATGAATATCATTGACAAAGCCTCCAACAAACAAACAAACAAACCCAAAAGCTGAAAAAAGCATTAGTCAAGCATCAAAATGAGGGATTTCTGCAGCGGGACACAATGACACACAAGGAATTCGTGAAGAAACAAACCATGGATTTCAAACTGGGAATTTAAATATTAAAGTGAACCTACTGGCTGGCAGAATACCTTGCTGCACCACTACAGGTGTTCGAATGATGGTCTTGCCAAGGGTGGACTGCTGCAGTGGTGTCCGGATCACCGTCATCCCGGGGCGCAGCGGTGTCCCCTGCACTACCTGCACACACCAAAGAGGAGAGCACCTGTAAACTTGAGGAAAAAGCCCCTGGAATATGCCCTGAAAGTTTTTCCACCTGTGTTTTAATTCTCCCAACTGGAGGGAACTGCTGAACCTTTGGAATAAAGGATCCATATACACCATTGCTGAGACGAGCCAAAAACACTGAAAAGTGATTAGCCAGAACTTTTAATATCTGCCAATAACTTAAAGTCTATGCACCCACATTTTTTTGAGTTAAATATCCAGAAAAACATCTTACTTGTGAAGTGCTTGTTGTTCCTAACGTCCCTGTGGTGTTTGGCCTAATGGTTACAGTTGCTGTCCTTGGCTGGAATGAAGTAAAGGTTTGACTTGCACCTGTAGTTGATGGAATGATACCCAATACCTTTTGCTGAACTTGAACCACACCTAATTAAAGAAAAATTGAGAATTCATTAATAACATAATGGCGAGCAAAAGAAGTAAATGCAGCTCCAGGGTGGCATTTCGAACTCAAGTCTTCAGATTTCTAGAAAACCTTTGAGCCTTTCAACATTTCTTGGGAAAGCCCTTGTCATATTGTAAAAAGAAGCAGCATTATACTTCGTCAATAATCCAACTACTTTTTAAGTTAAGAAACAGATATTTTAGAAAAGATTAAGGAAAGTGTGAATCTTCACAAAGATCAGTTTGATGGTAACTGCAAAGAAGTCCTTGCATTGCCAGGGTGCCACAAATTAGTGTTATAGAACCATTAAAAGCTATAATCTGATTAATTTCAAATCTAGGAGAGCAGTTTATACACCTTTCACCTAGAGCATTGTGGTGTTGAAGAAAACGGGCAATGCTTCTCCTGTCACCTAAGAAATTTCAATATAAAATCTGCAGCCTTCATGATGTGCTCAGATGCTAAATATAATGCAAACAGAGAATTGAGCTTTTTTGTTCAATATACATTCACAAATCTCAAAATATTAAGTCCTCTTCTTGAGGCAAGAATCAAAAATGCTAATCTTAGTCCGGAGCCAAACTCCTGCTCATCAGTGAAGAGCAGCTGTAGGCATTAATATTTTTGTGAAGAGAGTAGCTTTGTTGATTTAGATAACCAAAGAAAAAGCATGCTTCATTCCACATTGTTCAAAATAAAGCTCCATGTTTTGTGCTAGGAAATGCAGAATAATTTATAGGCAAAAAACTCGCATTTTTCCCCTTACAGACAAAAAGATGCAACACAGGGGGAACAAGCTGTAGAAACTTGTATTTGTGTATATATATAAAAAATATTTTCCCCCCTTCACGTCACAGTTTCCTTCACTGGGAAAACAGTGTCAAAGGAGAATTAAGCAGTAAACTGGAATACAGTTTTTATTCAGTTCCCTTTGCCCTACCTCCTTGAGTTGATGGCACATTGACGGCAACAATCTTGCTGTTTGCAGGGAGTGGCAGCTTAGTTATCACTTTCCCTGCCATCGTTACTGGGCTGCCTGAGAGCTGGAAGGTCTGCCCTGTGCTGGCAATGGTTGTGGCTGAGGTGGCAGCTGTGCTAGTGGCTATTGAGGCACACAGAACAGGCAGGTTTAGAGCAGAATAATTAGTCAATGAAATGACTGTTTTTCAAGTATGAAACAGCAAACTACAGGATTACTTTTACATTTTTTTTTTTAATGTGTCATGCTTTCTTTGGTAAAGGTTCTTTTTTGGAAACAGCATGTTACACCATAGAATGCTTTCATGAATGATTGCTAGTAAAAAAACTGTTGGTAATTAATGAGACAGATCAGAAATGAGACTTCCTAGCAAGTCAGAACAAGGAAAAACTAGACAGGTATAATCTCAGAAATGTCCTTCTGGCATAGCAAGAGTTAAGAGCAAAGATAACCAGAAATGTAATAATGCTGCACATCTGGAGAAGATGTGACGTGTATATAGGATGTGATGCATACACAGGGTGAACTCCAGCAATGTTCCTTCCATGACAAATGATTCCTTACCTGTTGAAGACTGGCCTTGCTTAACCCAAGTAGCAAAAGTTTGATGGAAATTCTTGTTCTGTTGGAATGTTACTGTAGCTGGAGACCCCACTTTAGTGGTGAGCACTACTTTGGTTCCTGTGGGGACGGGGCCTGTCAGAGGGCCCACCACGACCTTCTGTGGTGTGGAGACTGTGGCTGCAGTGCTGCTGGCTGTGGTAGCTGCAGGGATCACACCTCCTGCAGGGATCTGCTTCTGCTGTTCCAGCCGTTTCTATTTAGAAAAAAAAAAAAAAAGGAATAAAGAGATAATTAGTATTTTCAGATTTTACAACATAAATATTGTCTCTACCCAGTATTGAGAGATAAAGGCCTCTGGTAGGATTTTAGTTCAAATTGTAGAGGATTGAAGAATAGGCTCCTTGACCTCCAGAACTACAAATCTGCTTAGAATACACAGCCAGAAATTTTCCTTTATAGCAACTTTAAAGTCCTTGGCTTATGTTAATTTCACTGCAGATTTTACTTTACAAAAACCCACTCAACATATTAATTTGTCTCAGATTAATCAGAAAGATTAAAAAAACTTAAAAAAAATCCATCTATATTTGGCTTTGACCATGTGCATGCATCTATGTCAGTAATTGGTACATCATCGTCAATACAGAGTTTACTATTAGCATTCCTAAATTTAGAGCTTCCTGCACTGAGATCCTGACAGTTACAGAAAATAACAGTGTTATCATTTATCATTCTGTTTCACCATTGAAAATGCAATTTTTAAAAATATTCTTTTAAATGTAAATCCAGTTTGCAGCCTGCTTAAAAAAATTAGGTTCAAAATCCCTTACCTTACCCAGTGACCTTCTGTGCTGTAACTGTTGAAAAAGCATATTTAATCTAGAGAGCCCCTTAGTGAAGGGATGTATCAGCAGGCTCTTCTAAAATATCAACTAATCTAACATTTTTTCCCATGTTACTGGAATTATCTCTGTATTTATCTAATTTAAATTCCAGCACTATATTGCAGTAATGCCCACAAATCAGAAGCAATCGTTCACTACTAATGGATTTTTGTCAGGGAAGATGAAATGAAAAAGGAGTAAGTTGAGAAAAAGCACAGTTTTTAATAATGTATGTGAAATACCAACATGGCATCGGTTTTCCTAAATTTAATTGCATACATTTAAATATAAATACATATACATATCTACATATATATAAATAAAATTACCAATGGGCTTAACTGAGATAACTTAAGACAGAATAAAATCAAAAGATTCAATATGAGTGAAGCATGAAATGCAGTTCTATTCCCAAGTCTGCTCTGTTCCAAGGCAGCTTCCCCACACACACAGAACACTGAGAACCTTACCTGGAGATGGGTGCTTCCCAGACTTCTTTAAAATGGAAACAAACTAAACCTTTCTAAAGTGTTATAAATAACATGGGGGAAGAACAGGCAATCCAGAACAAACTTTTGCTTCAACCCTGTTTCAAAATAACAAATGTATACCAGTGGCAGCAGCATTGTTTGATGGCTTAATCTGCAGTTGTAACTATTTGAGAAATGGTGTAAGCAAGGGATAACTTCATTTCCCAGGCTGTGATGCATGTGGTGAGCAGTGCAGTTGCTGACTGCTGGGACGACCAACAGCTCCCCACCTGCTGGGCAGCCAAACGTTGGTGTTTTAGCTGAGCCTCCAATTGGGCCTTGAACTCCTCTGCCTTCTTCTGTTCACTAACCTTAGCCTGTTGTTCAACTGCCTGTGCCTTTTCCTTTTCCACCCTGCCAAAGACACAACCAAAAGCAAGTTATACCACCACATAAAAGCCAACCATCGAACAGCATTTTGTTTTATCCAGTTTAACTGCTCTCGTAAGAGCAACCATCGAGACAGAAGATCAGTGAAAAACTGGTCATGGCTTCAATAATATTTCGAAATAAACTACTGAAGTTGCATGCAACATTCCTGAAACACCCTGATGCTAAACTACTGCAACACCTTACAGGAGACCATTAATCAAAACTGGAATTTATAATTACATCTGAGACTGCAAGGAACCCATGTAATAACATACATTTAAAATGATTTTTTCCAAGAGACTCAAAAATGTTGTTCTAACTCTCAGCACATGATACTGAAAATATGCATCTTATGACTTGAGTATTCTCAAGCTCAATTTACTTGTACACAGTAATTTTCTTTGGATTATAGAAGTATTTAACAAATACTGTACAAAAGCAGCCTACAACCTGCATTACAGTAATAACCTTTCAGCATTTACAAGTGGTTAGTTCATAAGCATGGAAAAATTAATATAATATTAGTTCTAACAAATCTGAAATATCTGCATACCTCAGTTTTGGTACCAGCACATAGTATAGCTTTGTAACTTTAAGCTTGACTATCAATATCAAAGGGCCAGGTAAAAATACAACACAGATGTGTTTCTAGTGATCATAGTGACCAGGTTTGTGTTCTCTAGGGGAACTTTAATTTAATAATCACACAAATGAAGATTACTTTCTTTAAAAGCTCACTTTACCTTTCAGCAAATGCCCTAATCTCCCACAGTTCCAACTCCTCCTCTGCTACCCAAGTTTCCATTATAACAGGGCCTGTTTGCTTGGGTGTTTCTGGCCTTTTTGGCCTGAGGGCACTTGATCGCAGTCCCTTCCTCTGGGGTGTTGGAGTTTCTTTAGAGAATAGTCAAAAAACACATATTAAGCTATACTGTAAACCAAAATTGATGTGTAAACCAAGATTCAGTGATGTTTTCAGTCCCAATTTATAAACAGGGAGGCCTTCCAGCTTCAGGTAAATCATGTCCATTTGCTAAATGCAGCATCTCTTTCCTGTAGGTAAATTAATAGCTCGTGGCAAGCTGCATTTGCTCCCTTGATGAGCTGAACTAGCATAAAGATCCAGTTACCTTAATTTCTCTAGATTACAGTGTGGGGGGGAAATGCCTAAACTAACCAACCCACCAACCAACCCACCAACTCAGCCACCAACCCACCCACCC
>WAAG01033132.1:64914-82229 GCA_013390105.1 Tichodroma muraria
GAGCAATGACACTATAAAAATATTGTCATGGTTTTTCAGTGTTTCTGTTTGAGAAACTACACTTCAAGTGCTGAATGACTATCTCAAATTAAACATAATTCTTACAGGCTTAGAGGAACTAGCAATTGCAAACCAAAGTAAAATTCTCATATTCAACAATATTTTAATATTTATTAATTTTACCTCGTATGCCCCAAGGATTCCCGCCAGATGGGCAGCATGACAACTGGTTTGATTGCACACTCCAATATAGCCAGTGCTAGTGCAAATTCTCTGGGTTTGCTGCACATCTGAACAGCCTTGATCCAGTTAGACCTAAATTGGAAAAAAGAGAATTATCTGAAACATATATATGCACTAATGTAGCTTGCCATTTTAAGAATAAGATAAGTAATAACACTTTACTCAAATGTACAACCCTTTTAGCCTCCACCACAAACACACATGATGTTTTATTATAGTGAAGCACAGTGCTTGGAAATCACAGATTTGAAAAAGCAAAGACCATTGTTTATTAACACTGCCAGCAAAACCACAAGTAAAACATGAGAACATGTATTTCCATTTACTTATTTACCTGTGGGAAGCCCAATTAGGGTGAAGGAAGGATGCTGGGATATTGTTTTCTAGCTGAATAATGGTCAGCCTCAGGGTGGATATGGTGAGAACTTTGGAGCCATGCACAGACCCATTCCACTTGAACTCCCCAGCTGGAGTCAGGCAGAATTTGTGTGAGAGGTGTCGCCTCTTGTCGTGGTCCTCCCTGTGCTGGTGCTTGTTCAAAGCGAAGGAATTGGTGGCATATTGATTGTGATAAACACGGTACTTCCCCTCCTGCCCCAGTTTGAAATAGTTGTTGATATTTCCTTTAATCACAACGTCCTTCTTGGTGCTCACTCGGGAGACTTCGCCTTGAGAGTTGACCACCAGAACCTTAGGACAGAAATATTGGAAACTTTTCAGTGAATCTGTAAAATAATTCCTTCTATTTAGTTGTTTATGATTTAGGCTTCAAATGCCTATCTATAAAAGAATAAAAACATCCTGCACCAGTTTGTAGAAGCAGATAACTTGGTGTGTTTATCCAACACACCAATATATGTACTTCATCACTGCCTGTCTTCAGAGTTAGGATATCCCCAGATCAACTTTAACATTAAAAAATCACCATCTAGGCTCCTCAGACCAAACAGGAACCTCCTTTGTTGCTCTGATTGTGCCTATGGGGAGAGAGAGCTTTGGGAAAACAGCTTCACTAAACTCAGGTAACTCTCCTGACTAAACTCAGGTTCTCTCTGTGAACCCCCTCCTTGGTACATCACAGAATTCAGACATGCAGCTTAGCAAACAAGTATCCTGGACTTTGAAAACATGGCACAAATAACAACACTGGACTAATTTGTTTGTCAATAAATTCACTAAGTTTACACTTAGTTTACACTTACATGGAAAATCAATTAACAAAAATAAAATTAATATACCAAATAATATGCAGACAATTAACTGTAAAAAAAGTCCCAACAGTTGAGCATTTCCTTCCTGGATAAACTGGGCTACTTAAAAAAACCAGAACCAAAACAACAAACAACCCAGTCATAAGGAACAACTACACCAGTGCACTGCATCACTGTTATCACTCTGTAGAGAGCACCCAAGACAGTAAAGGAGAGGAGGGAAAAAAGCTTCCTGTGATATTACAATTTCACCATTTTCTAATTTATTATTACTGCCTTTTTTTTTTAAAGTACCTCCTTTGCCTGAAAAAAATCACGTTTTTTAACTTCTCAATAAAATTTAATATCCTTTAAAGAAAAATCAGAACACTTTTTGTAGTTCTTTGAGTTTTCCAAGATGTGCACAAACCTCTCTGGTTTCTTTATATAACTTATTTGCTTCACTTGCTGCAGCAGCAACCTGCTGGCTTTTCATCTGGCTCAGTTTGCTATCTGGATTTCTCAATCTGGTGAGCATCCGTGTGGAGCCTGACGTCCCCTTCCCTGCACCTGGAGAATCACTTCTGTCACCATTGGATTTCTCTCCTGCCCAGGAATAAAAAAGGCTTTTAAAACAACTTTAAGAACCGGAAGTTTTCTATTGATGTACAGAAATTACAAAAAGAACAGAAAGTTGGATGAAAAGAAAAGAGGCATAAAATAAAAGCTGGAGACGTCATTATCCTTATCATCCTTATTACTACAATTATCATCATCATTATTATTATTACCTATATCCTCTGAAGCCTGGGATCCCCTCTCTGCATTTTCAGCATCATCAAGAGTCTTAAGGGACTCGTTCTGCCCAGAGCCCAGCTCGCTGCCACTGCTGTTTTCAACATCTGCCTGCGGAGGTGCAGCAGAACCACTGCTGGGGACCATCTGACCAGTTTCTTCTACAAAAGAACAACTTCAGTTTTAGTTTTTTCTTTTGAATTGGATCAATGCAACTTTGTAAAGTTTTCATCAAAAAAAGGCAGATGAACATTTTTTGCTGGACTGGAGGGAAACACATAGAAAATACTAATTCCCTTCAGAGCACTGTATCCATAAAAGTATTTTTGTTCTGTTGCAAGCAGTTCCAACTTCTACATCTCTGAAAAACTGAAATTCATACCTGTATTTAAAATATATTCGTATCTCATCCAAGACAATTTTTTTCTATAGATGCACACACAGATAACCCTGAGACTGTTTTTCATTTAGAATTCATAAAATTTGGTCTTCCTGAAGCATCTGATTTTCTCTCTTTTAATTTTCTTGTGCTTCAGCTGTTCCTCAGAGCCCACACCTTTTAGTTTCCCTTGTTTTCCATTGAGTCTTTGCTTGTCTCTTCCTCAGCACTTTTATTCTCAGGAATCCCACAGATTTCTGTTCCATTGGCACCACTTTAAGTATCAGCCCACTTAAAATATCAGTTCCTTCCTGATCTAATGGGTCTTGATGTGGCTTCAAATAGGTTCCTGGTCCTCATCTGTCCTTGTTACTGTATCTTGAAAGCTCTGGACTTCATTGTCACCTAACATGTTGTGCTGCCCCATGTAGGAATTTTTGACTAAATATCACTGAATTGCAGCTGCCTCAAAATAAATCCCTCCACCCTCCCAGCAGGAACAAGCCCCTATCCCTCAAAACAGCAAACCCAGCAATGTCTTCTGGGCTTAGTGCCAAAGGGAGACAGTTCAGCTGTTTAAAATCTACAAGATCTGCCTACTTCTAGAATTCTTCCAAAGCATCAGGGATTCTGATGTTGTTAAGAAAAGTGACAGAACAAAACCTGTTTTTTGTGAAATATTCACTGCTAGCAGAAGGATGGATCAGGTAAATATTCTGGAATTCTTAGAGGATCCCTAATCTGAATGCACCTTGATTTCTCACTGTGCCAAATGGGTGACCACCACTGTTTGATCCATTTCCCTTTTTACTATGAGGAAAAATGGACCTGTTTCCATGGCTGCTGTTTGGAGGAAAGTGGAAGCACCCAAACCAGACTCTTAATAAAGATTAATATTCAAACTGGATTTAACAAGGATGGTGACATTCTCATCTACCTCTGCATTTTACTCATATTCCCCCTCTTTTGGGGATAACTGCCTCACTGATCCTAGTTCAGTATCTCTCCCTCTCTCTGAGAGTCTCAAACTGAAATTTCACAGTAAGAACACAAACATCGCTGTGAATATAGTGAATTAGACATGAGGAAAAACCCTCTCCAATACACTTTCCTACCACAAAAGAGCCCACTAACATAAAAGTCATGTAGAAGCTTTGAAAGGAGAAAAGTGCTTGTGAAGGTGTAAGAAATAATGATAAATATATGTGATTCTTTAAAATAAAATACAAACCCATAAAGGTGTCTGAAACAAAATTATAGGATATGTATCTTTTCCATTAAACATCGTTATTAAACCTATTAAACATTATTAAACATAGTTATTTTAACTTTAAAAGGGAATAAAAAATAGGAAGACTGGCAAAAATATTTGGTCATGTATCGAAAATATATGGGTTTTGCCCCGTATGTGAGATCATTTTCTGTACTTAAAAAGTGTATTATGAGGCTTGCAGATTACAGCTTTCATTTTGTCCTCTTGTTCCGAATGTTTATTACAAGGTTTGGATGCATTGACTTTCGTAAGTTGTAAAGCTGCAAACTGCAACTGCATGGAGAACTATTTCTGTAGGAGAGAAAACATTTACTACCCCTTTTTAAAACACAGCACACCAAGTATGTTCACATCACACGTTTAGATTTTTAAGAACTGAGAATAAAATCCTGATCATTTTAATGATGATCAGCTGTTTAGAACAACACTTGGTTATGTAGTAAATCCTGTAACAGGATTATATTACATTTAAAATTATAAGTAATGCTAGAATAGTACACTCATAGTTTATGTTACACCTAAGCAACTCCCACTTATTCCTAAAGCAAAAGTAAGTTTGTCTGGTTTTAAATAGTGTATATTATTACCTTTTGAGTCACTGACATGGCAGAACAAAACATGTTAAAATACAATAACCCTTGTGCTTATAATTCTGAAATCTGTTTAAAATTTGCAGCATGACAATTTTAATCTTGACATTTCAGTGCAATGGTTCATTCACGTGAATGAAAATGCTTTGTTAGTAATTTACAGTAAATGAGAGGTTAAAATAATAAACAAGCCAGCAGCAAATTAGATTTGAAATAAACTTTGAAAGGATGCTAACAATCATTACAGATCACTATGGAAAAATAAAATATACAGAAAATAGAAAATAAAAAGCTTAGCCATAGTTATCTTTGGAAGGCATGGAAACAAATGCTAATGTCATGGAGTACCACGAATTTCAAGCACTAGTCGCAAGAAGATTAACTTTGAAATGTTAATAATGACAACGTAGCAGTAAAAGATGGCACTGCAAGCAAACAGCATGAGTGATATACGCTGGGAATGGTTTTAGTGGACAAATCAGAGAGAAAAACAGATTCCCCAAATTACAGAGGCATTGGTAACAGTGCCGTCTGTACCTGAGAGTTCCAGAGGGAGCTCTGATGCCACCTTCTTCTCTGCCACGTTGTTGCTATCAAGGGTTTCTGACTGACACCCCACTGCGTCCTTCCCTTCAGAGCAACTATTCTCTCCTGCAGAAGGATTTGTGGTGTTGTCATCAGTGCTTGAGGTCACAGAGTAACTTTTATCCCCAACGACTGTTGCCTCTATAGTAAAACGCACAACAAAACTTTAGGGATGTTCTTTATTATGCCTTAGGATGTCATCTGGCATCATCTGCAATTTCAGCAGCTTTGTTTGATAATGCTGAAAAATAGTGAGCTTTTTCCTTTCCTTTTTTTTTTTTGCTGTGAGATGGTATTGCCTCAGAACCGAAGAACAAACGAATTGTGAGTAGGAGAAAGTTAGAAATGATGTAATGTGGCTTACTACAAACATGTTGATCACAACCTGTAAGCACCACCTGTACATCAGGGCAGGGTATCTAGGAGCCAGCTCTATAGAAGTAGGAAAATTGGTGAAATTACTTAACAAGAACAACTCCAACATACAAGCACAAAGGAACTGACAAATATCACCTGATACAGAAATATCTTGGAGAATCATATGAGGAAAGCATCGCATTAACACTTAGAGAAATGTGGGGTTCACTTCATTTAAATGGAGCTGTTAAAAGCACAGTTTCTTTACCTTCTGTTTTCTCTTTTTCCACATCTTGCTCACTGTGTGTTTCCTCAATTTTATCCTGGTCTCCAGATTCTTCCTTGTCTCTTTCAGCATCTGTCTGGTCATTATCAACATCACTTTTGGCCTTTTCTGCTTCTTCATCTCCTGTGTTTTTATCTTCCACTATTTCTCCTTTTCTTGCTCTGATAATGTCCAAAATTTCATCTACAATATAAAGCATGTTGTCAGCACGAAACAACAAACCACCTACAGAGCCACGGAGTACAAATAACACGACATAAATCCTGCTTCTGATGTAAGATAAACTAGATTTGATTCAAAGTGCAGCATCTATTCCCATTGTAGAAAACATTCCTACCATTTGCTGCAGAAAGGAAAGACTTGTTGCTGCCCCTTGCTTTGTTTGTAAGGTCTTCTGTCACATCCATGTGCCGATGAACTTCTTCACGCATCTCATCCAGGGTTTTGCATAGGTCAGCTTCCCAGTAATCCTTGTCCAGGCATTCAATTAACTCTGCCAGCTGGATCTTTGTGCTGTAGTACCAGATTTTCTTATCCTTCTCACTTTCTGAATCTTCCTCTCTGTAGGAGTATTTAAAAAATATTGATTTTAAAATATCTGGATAAATGACAAAAATTGCTATCAGCCTATTTTCTGCAGAGCACTATGAAATGTCAATACCTGAGTGTGAATAAACAAATCACATTGCTCATACACACACCGTCTAATATCAATATTCCTTTCTTGTTTCCTTCCCCTTGTTCATCCCCTCAATTCTTATAACAACTTCCTCAGGAAAGCTTTGAGTTCTCCTTAAAACTGATTTATCCAATCTGACAACAAGGTTTATTCTCATTATATTTACTATTTCTGTAACCAGTAATTTACTAATAAGTCTGAAATAATTTCTAAGTCCAGAATCCATAATGGTAGTTTCTGACAGCGTGTTCAGGAAAAAACACAGTTAGAAAATTTGAAGCATAGAATGTCACATTCATAAAATATTTTATATTGGCATCCTACGGCATCCACCTGTGAGAGCACCAGCAAGGGATGAGTCATAATACAACCCCTTTGAAAAGATCAAGGGATTTCCACATTTTTAATCTGCAGTACTCCATGACCCCATGAACCCAGAATTACTGGTGCCAACAGCACCTCAGCAGGGCCACAGACCCAAGGAAGTTCCACCAATACCCCAGGTAACAGACTCTCCTGGAGGCTGCAGAGCACAGGGAGGATGCTCCAAGCAGGTCTGCAGCTGCTGGATTTCAGCTTGGCTTGATTCATCCTGTGGAACAGCAGCAGCAGCCAGATCCAGGTTGGCATGAGCCTGTCCACTCGTTTCCACAGCACATCCCAGTGCTCCCCACACCGTGTGGGTGCCACTGATTGCACAGCCTGATTTTCATCTGGGCAAAGGAACTAAACCACTGCTGCACTTGCACCCCCTGTTCCAGCACTGCAGGCCTGGGGCTAACCCAGAGTGCTGACAGCAACGGGAAGCTGACTGTAAATCTCAAAGATCTGCCCCTGTGGGGCTTGTTCCAGGTTCCTCTCCACTGGTTCCCTTCCCATGGCTTATATACTAAAAATGGCACAAATTGGTTTCAAGGGATTCAGAACGACAAACAACCTTAAGGCAACTTGATTGTTGTTGATCTACTGCCTCCCACTCTGTATTTGTGAAACAACTATTATTTGCAACTCAAATAGAACACTACTGAAATAAGGTGGTTGTGTAGTTAATAACAGCAGTATTACACAAAACTCAACTACTAACTTGTCACAACCATTATTACCAAATAGATTTTTTATTTTGATGATAAAACCTGGTGTATTGTGAAGAAACTTGCATCTCTCTCAAAAAGGCCTTTGCTCATGAAAAACAACTAATTCTGCTTTACCCATTTACTCCTCTAAACTGCCAACATTCCATTAGTTTTTAACCATGCCAACCTGTTAAATTTGACAAGTTTTCTCAGGAAATGGCTCATTTCAGGAAGTCTGTCATGTACAACACAGCAAAATGTAACAGCTGAACACTGACAATTATTTGACTCTATGGAATATTCTAGGCTTGTAAACTTCCATGTTAAAGAAAAATTATTGCTTAAACCATGTTTCCTCTAAACCAAGAGTTATTTGCTAACAACAATAGGAATGACAGCACTTTCGTTACCGGTGGTGAACAAAAGCCACAGAAGAGGAAGATAAAGGCAAACACCCAAAAACCAAGATAGAAGGGGAGATGATAATGCAAGCAAGAATAGGGCTTTACACAGTGAGAGGAAATAAAAGGATGAAATAAAATGCTTAACTAAAAAGGACAGGGAATAGGTACCTTCTGAGCTTTCCCTGGCAAGTGTCCAAGTGAAATGGCGAGTGCGAGACCCTGGCAGAGCAGTGGCTTGTAAGGCTGCTGTGCTCCCTGACAAACATGACTGGAGAATATGATGATGTTATTACTCTTATTTCTTAACTGACCAAAAAGGGAATTTGAACTTTTCATTTTGAACCCCTCTGTTGTAGCTGTTACAGGATTATTGGCTAGAGAGATAATGCCATTTATACCTCCTCTTATATGACCTAGATATACAACAATATAAATGCTTTATATAGAATCAGAGAGTCACTTCGGCTGGAAAAGACCTTTGATTTGAGAGCAAGTCTGACATTCTCATCTCTCCATGAGGAAAGGCCTCCATCCATCTGCCAGACAAGCAGCTGGTACACAGTGCTTCTATTTTGATGATGATCATCCAAGTGTTTTCTTATTTTTACATTTCTCCCTCCCATTCAGCAAATCTGAGACTGCTCCGGCTGCACTAATGCAGCCAGGGTGAGTATGTGTGTCACCTGAACATCCCAAGCAGCATCTGGCATTTCCCTTTCCATCAGCCCTTTCTATTCTAGATTTGCAAGGTTCCATTGGACTGAAAAGCAATTAACTGCTGTTTTCAGTTTCCCTGGATTACTCAAGAAAAAGCCTTCAGCACCAGTAAAGGTTTGCTGTATTGCAGGCCAGTGAACCCCAAGGCTCAGTGTGCAGAGCCGAGACATCAGACCACCAAGAGTACTCTGCAGAAAGCACCTGGAGCTAATCCTTCCATGTGTGATTTGAGTCCTGCCTATTAAAGAACTGCTCAGATAGCATTCTAGAAACAGACAATGAGGTTATCCAAGTGTATTTTAATACCTTTCTACTTCATTTATATCAGGGTTTGAGCATAAAGTTTGTTTTGAACCGAAGATTATCACAACCTCAACATGAGAATTTCAGGAATTAAAGTGTTTTCTCTTGAAAAAGCACAGACAGAATGTGAAATGGCTCAAACTGGTTGGTCTGTGTGCTTACACCAAACTCATCCCTGGCCAGACTTCTTTCCAAGATTCAGATGTGTGCCAGGGGAAGACTTGGAGCGCACAGCAGAAATCATTCCATGCAATCCATTTTGGCCAACTTAGACAAGACTTAAATTAACAATAATATAATTCCAGCTAACTTCTCTTAACATCTTCTTGTGTTTACTAAAAGGACACGACTTTTACCCTCTGAAGAAATCAGAGGGGCTGTCATAAAAAGATGGAAAGATGCAAGTCTGCACAAGGACCAGTTCCCAACGTTTTTCTTGGATAGTCCAGCCAGACTTGCCAGCTTGGTGCTGGATAGGTCTGTGGAGACTCCAGGGGACTCAGCTGAGTCACATACAATATGTGAGGCCAAGGAGGGAGAAAAGAATCACATTACTATTTCCTACCTCTTTCAGCCTCCTTGGCTGCCAGGAACTATTCACTGGCTGGCTGCAGGGACAAGTTTGAAGACTGATAAAAGCAACATAGAAGATAATCGAAACTTTCAAGTAAAGCGACAACAAAATATTTAGTATCAGTAGTAGCGGATGCTTCCTGAATTCCACTATGATACAGTTGGAAACTGAAGAATTCAGGAAACTGTTTAAAGCAATCTATTCAAATGAAGACCCAAACCCTTGTTAATTAGCTGGAGAAAATAGAGGAGGACCCCCTAAGAACATAAACAGCATGACAAATCCCACCAAAAAAAAGCTGAAACTGCTTTTGGCTGTCGAGGAAGATCCATACAAGTCAGGAACAACAATGTGTGTCCTATTTCTGCTATCAAAATGAAAGCAAACAGTGTTTCATTATCTTCTTTCACAGATAATTGATAAATCCAAAGCATCTCAATACTCCTATAAAGATAAACTTGTTAAAACACTGCAGCACTTTACAAGGACAATGCAAGTCAAAGTCTTTTCCAAATATCCTGAGTTAATAACTTGCAGAAATAATCTTCACAAGTAAAACAAATGCAATTGACCCAGAGGCATCATCCTTAATTTGTAAACAGCTTGAAACAAAAATGTCAGGAATTAATTTGCTCTTGGCCTGTTTTTTGTTTTAATCTTGTTGATATTTGTTCATGAGGAGACTCCTTTAGTGTCCACTTTTCCATCTTTGTAAAATAGAAGAGGTGGAAAAGAGAAACAAACCCACAATGATGGGCTAAAAAAAGGCAAGGGATGGAAATGAAACTATCAGGAAATAAGTCTACAAAACCCTTTAAAAGGTAGGAAAACCAGCAGTAGATTGGATTTATGACATTTAAAGGGGGAGAGGGGAGAAGAAGCAAAAAGCCCTAAAAACCCTTCTGAGACACAAAACCACCAAGAATTTAGGATTTCAGTTCTCTAATCCTCCTGGGCAGGATATCAAATTGGTATTTGTGCAGATTATTTTTAGATCTATTAGTTTCCTCTGATACATTTGATCACATGGCGTTGGGGAATACACTCTACTCATATTAATAAAGTTGATATGATAATATAATTTCACAAATCTCAGGTTTTAGCATTTGGCAGTTTTTCCTTTAAGTTACTCTTCAGTTATCCAAGACATCCAGATATCCAAGACATACGATTTGATCCTGTTCACTGTGTATAAATAAATAAATATTATATGTATAAATAAATGTATAAATATATATAAATAAATAGGTAAATATATGCAAAAACTTGGGTATGCAATTCAGCATGCTTACTGAATTAAAAAACTTAAAGTATGGAATTTAATGTCTATGTGAATTAATAAAGTTGCATTTTCTTGGAATTAAGTCATGTAGTACTTTTGCCTCCTTATGATAAAATTTGGCCACAGAACACCTAAGAGGAATGCAAAATATTGGTTTTTAAAAACTCAATGCATTTAACTTTTGAAGATGTCTAAGTGCAGTTAAAATTACTACCACTGTGCTAGAAAGAAACAACTCTCACATGTGCAGATTTCAAAGGATCACGAAGCACCTGCATGATTCATTTTAGTCTGAAATATGTTGAAGTATTGCCTGTATCAAAACCTTCTGAACATCAAATACTCCAGTGGGAAAAAACATTGTTTCACAGATCAAGTTTGGTTAAAAATAATTACCTATCTGCCTACATACAGGGAGGAAACAGAGTCTGCCTATTTATCTCAAAATCAGCTCCTGAGTGAGATGGATTTTTTCATGTTAATTCCCAGATCTCTGCCAGTACAGGAGAGCAGTGAAAACAAGCCTATCTTTAGAACAGCCTTTTCCTCAAGAGTTTGAGGGGAAAGATACAAAAACAAGGCAGAGGAAGCCCTAAGTTATTAAAGCACAAGCAACTAGAGCAAAAATAATCCCAGCTACATGTCCTTCACAACCAGGCTTTTAGTGAAAATCAAAATTTCAACACATTTTCTGAAAACAAAAGGTAGGAAATTCTGTATGACGCAATGCAGTAATTGGGATATCAACAGCTTCAGGTGCCCATCACATCCTGGTGAACCACCTGAATTATCCACCCCTTACTGTGGAGCATGTGACTCAGTATCTATCTATCTATCTATCCATCCATCCATCTATCTATAAATNTTACTTGGCACTACCGTGGCATTTATAACCTAGAGAAACTAAAAAAGATCAAACATGGACTTTTTTTTATGAATATGAAAGAACACAGGAAACAGAGCAGAGATAATTAATACTTAAAGCATCAGCTGACAATACCCCAGAGAAACAGCCCCACATTTTAAAGGAATACCATGAGCCCTTAGAAGTGTCTTCTTTGCAAGATGTAACACCATCAGCAGACCTCACAGTCCCTTTCAAACATGCTGGCTACTATCTTAACATTCACTGTAACATGCTTTGTATGAAATTCTGTTAAGGTACCCAGCTGTGGTTTATTTTCTCCAAAACACTGAATGGAAAACTGTGTTTCTGTGTTATCAGAGCTCTGCTAAAATCTCTATTTCTCCTAATTTAACAATAGCACTGATTTCACTTAAGTATTATTTCTCCTTCATTATGAGAACAATTAAATCAGTCTTTTATGAGAAAACCAATCTTTAGCCATTTTCTTGTGAAAAATGAATTTCAGATTCAACTTTTCAGGTAAAATCCAGGGCACAATGCCCTCACTAGAAAAGGTTTGATTCCTATTAATATTTTGAGGTACATTTGTATCTTGAGACCAACCAGTAACAGGAAATTGTGTGAAGTGCACATAGTACCTCCCTCGAAGACAGGCATGGCTTGCTACGGTGACTTTCTTTGCACTACAGAACAATGTTCAATGCAACATTTTCTGCATTTCTAGTAACAGTGAATGCCTTTGAGCACCTCTGAAAGTTTCAGCTCCAAAGGCAGAGCATCAAATACTGGAACTTGGCAGCCAAATACTGCTTAAGCAGGTGACAGACTACAAGTAATGTCCTACACACCACATGATCATAAAAAGAATCAAACTCCTCTTCAGTAACTTCTGCAAGAAACTGAGGAGTTCTCATTAATATTCTCTTTCTTTTCCTCACATTCATGTGTTTTAGGCACATTAATATTAAGCCTGAGGCCCTGTTTTTATGTCCTTTTTATGTATAGATTATGTGAATATTAATTTTGGATAAATATGGATTATTTACATGGTCTTTAGTAATCTCCTTACAAAACAGCAAGCAACGGCCTTATCTAAAGAAAGAACAATTTCAAGATGGCAACAGCAATTTACATGACGTATTAAAACCACAATATTTCTGTTCAGAAATTACGCAATGATTCGTTCACTCACATGATGATTCTCCTGTTCAGGAACCAGTATTTCCGCCTGTGCCTGTCGTATCCAATAGGTTCGTGTCGGATGTACGGTTTGTTTTTTTGGATTTCAGCCACACAGTCAGTCACTCCGGGCACCTTATGTGCCACGCAGACCTCGCACTGCCACTCGTCTTCGGGCACCTCCTCCAGAGGGGGTTTCACGCACTCCAAGTGGTACACGGCCGAGCAAGTCTCACAGCAAAGCAAATCCCCAAGTTTGTGACAAACCCTACAATGATCATCATACTGAATAACACCTTCTGACATTAACTCCTCACGTGCAATGTTTGTGGTAAGAAACTGATCCACTAAGAACTGCAGAACTTTGATTTTATTCTCTACTGGTCCATAAGGATAGTCCTCTGTCTCTTGGTAAGGAAGAACATGATGGTATTCCTTGTCACTCTCACAATATACCCGCAGAACCTCTGGCCACGTCATTCCATCTATGAAATACAAAGTGGAATTAACGCTATCTTTGAGGTCAGCAGGTCCAAAGGTAGTATTTGAAGTGTCTTCTTCACGTAAAACTGCTTTTAACAGCACTATATGCATCTCTGCCATAAGTGTGCACTGCTCTTGACTTACCAGAGCAGCACAGAAGTCCTCAAAACGAAAAGGAGAGAGGCGCAAAACAGTGCCAAAGTTCCTTAGTACCTCATAGATGGCAATAACATTCATTATATGCTCACTAGGCACCATTAAGTCCTCTGAGGATTTAGGAAACTCCAAGGGTGGGATATCTTTTTCTTCCAATATTGGAGAACGAGGGCGATGTGTTCTTTGTCTTCTCCTACCTGGAATAAAAAACAACAGTAAGAATTTTGCTGTTCACAGATCAACGTGTTTAAACATCTATCATCAATCACTGTATTAACATTCTGAACTAATGCAAATTAAGGCTTCACAAGCTTCACAGTTACATAAATGTGTTAACTCAGCTAATCATCTTATACTTTAACTAACAGTATGAAAATAAAACACAAGATATCTGAAGTTTTGCTTTAGACACATACAGGAATTGCATTTCCCATACAATATACATCTGCTGAAGCTTTAAAACGAAATCTAGAAATGTAAGTGTTTAAACTACTTAAAAAGAAAGACATTTCCCGCAGCCAAAATAATATTTTTTTCACATTTTTATTCAACATGACTAGTTTAAACCAGAAACATCAAGCTACAAACAGATAATTTGTATTAAATGATTGCAAGTTATTCTTCTATCCAGCAATGGCATCTGCTCATTTCAAGCAGATGTCTTAGGATATCAGTTTCAACCAAATTAAAATACAAAAGAGAACCTAAAGCATGTTGCCCACTGCTTTCTAACTAGAATATTTCTCCTGACTACCTACAAAGCTAAACCAGAAGGTAAATGTGATGTTTTATGAATATTTAAAAAATTCTCAATTTCTCAGAACAAACAAACAAAACCCCCTCCCAACCCACCTTCATGCTTCAACAAAACAGAAGCCATATCCACAGAATGAGGAGGCAAAATTATGGAAGGATGAAGTTTACCAATAAAAGTTAATCTAAAGAGCTGTTTTACTACCTAAAAGAAAAGACACTGAGCATAATTAATTCAGTCTCAGATGCCAATTCAGGTAAGATGCTACACTTCCTTCCCTTAGATTCCACTATCCTTGATGCCAAGCAGAAGAAAAAACAAAAGAGGAATGTTTTTGTAAATGACACGACTTGACAGATGAAATATTTTAATCTTCTATCAAAGCAACCAGCTACATGCAACTATTTCTCAGCTATCAGTTAAAAGTTTTAGATGCACTCATTAAACTTATTTCCCTTTATAGAAAAACACAAGTTGACAAAATCTCATAAATCATCATGTCTAGATTTAAACCAAGAATTGAGATGAAAACCAGTTTTAGGTCCTCTTACTAAGCATACTAAGATTCTGGTCAACAAATGAATTTCAAAATTATCCATTGTCCATAGACAAGTGTCAGCAGGATGCATTTCATGCACAGAGAAAATCCAAAGAAAAACTGCAGCTATCCCTAGCAGCCATTTCCCACACACACTTCATTAAAAGGGGACATGTATTAAACTTTGTGTGTTCTGACACTGAAGAGTGACACAACCAATAGTCTGGAATTTTAAGATTTACATTCGTAATTTCTTAACCAAATTCTGCACCCCAACAGACCTCCCCAAAAACTGGCTCAAGGAAATTAAGAGATAAAGTGAGTTCAAGTCAGCTTGGATGTTACCATTAAATGGAAATGGTTCTCTGTAGCATTTGTTCAACCCATCCTACTCCCTTCGATACTCCCAGAAATACAGAAAATAAGATTAATGTGGGAGAAAACCTGCTAAGGCAGATCCTGCTGAACCTGAAACACCATCATTAAAACACTAATGCATTGAAAAGGGAAAAAAAGTTACCAGAATGAAAAGCTACTTCTAAGAAACATCTTGATGCACAGCAAACGATGCCAGAAAAATAAGTCAACCCCTAGACTGGTATGTCAAGAAGGCACCAGACACAGCTCTGCCTTTCCAACGTTAAAGAATGAAATCTTATACAAAAAATTATACACCCAAACAATATAGAAGATGAACTGCAAGATGTTTCCATTACAGAAGTAACAGGTCAACCTCATCTGTGGATAAAAATAACTTTCCAAGTTTAGTGAAGTTTGACCGTGGAAAATGAAGGAATGCTTCTATGACTCTCTTCCAACATGCCTCTGCACTAATCAGTGGAAAATGTTTAATCATGGCAAACACACAAAGACAAAGGAGTTTCACAGCCAGGCACAAAGCAAGAGTTCTCTAGATTAAACTCAATTTTTCTATCACCATGATCCAAAATCATATATGCATAAGCCACAGCTGGTTTAATTAAAAGACCCCAAAGCAAAAGAAGACACGCACACACAATAAACTACTTTGGGGTCCTAAAGTTTCCTTCAACTTTGCAGTCCTAGTTGGCCATGCAGGACACCACCACCATCACAGAACAGATATTCTGAAATCCCTGATGGCTCTCACAGAGTCCAAATATCACAAAAGCCAGCAGAGCTATCAACCAGGATTCTGTCTGTAGCAGTAAAATGTGTCTGTCACACAGTAAAGCCATAAAACAACCCCACAGAAAGGGAGCAGCAAGGATGTTAACCCTGCTTTACCTGAATTAATGAGAGGTGACAAATCCCCCCAGTAATTTTAGACAACGATAAACCAGAGTGAACGACCACTGCTGGAAAGAATGGACTCCAAATACCAATTTTGCTGATGTCTCTTTCACACGAGAACCATGGTATGGAATCACTGGTTAATTAAAGAATCATTAAGATTGGACACCTTCAAGATTAAGCGCAACCATCTCAGCCCCACCACCATGTCCTCAAGTGCCACATCCAAACATTTCAGAACACCTGCAGGGATAGTGACCTACACCAGTTTTCTGAGCAGCCTGCTCCAGTGCTTTACAACCCTTCAGCAAAACAAATTTTCCTAATATATAATCTAAACATCTACTGGTGAAACTTTAAGCCACTTGTGTATTTGTCACATGAAACTAATAGGGGAATAAAAAAAAGAACTTTAAAACAAGGCATTCCTAATATGTCCTGAAAAAGTTAATCTCTAACACTTCCTCTTACAAAGGAAGGACACTGGTACAATTAGAGATCTAGAAGAAATGTGTTATCAGGATATAAATGTGTCATAATAGTATAATAAAGAATTGTACTTTGGTGCAAGCACAATACAATCCTGTGGCTGCATTAGTTGCACCATTCCATCTCCTACTTATATCAATATCTGTATTTTCATGTTTGCTTTGGTATAAAAACCAGAAATTTCAAAGGCAATAATGAAACAGACAATAGGAAAAGCAGACTGCATTATAAAATGTGTGCCTCATTTGTGTTAGGCCTCACAGTTGCAGCACATTACGATACTGTGCACCTCAACACTCCCCATCCACACTGGAAACCACACACCACGGCTCAAGAGCTCAAATCATTTCTCTTTTTGGACACTGAAATGCTCTGAACAATTCTCAACTAAATATAAACTGGTTTCCAGAGCTAAAAAAGGCAAGTATTCAAAGATGCAGAATATTTTAGAAAGAAAATGTATTTTTCTTGAATGACTTGATGGCACAGTTATTAAAATCTTTCTATGCTGGCTTTTTTTCTTTCCAGTTTCACTTTCAATTATTAATATTCTCTGTACTGGGGTTGAAAAGAATTTGAAGTTGAGAAGAGAGTCACAAAGTGTGATTTGGAAATTCAGAAATTCCAAGCAATTTGTGCTTAAATGTATTACTGGCCAATACATCAGCTGCAATCTCAAGAAACACTCAGACACCTTTGAAAAAAAAAAACCCTCAAAAATCCAAACCAACAAACCCAAGCAGTCCAATAATCTCCAGTGAAAAGGATGGATATTCTCTGCCAAGGTGCTCATAAATCTTGAAGCATTGCAAGTGGCTGCTCAACTGAAATTAAAAGTGCAGGTCA
>WAAG01033133.1:15252-37263 GCA_013390105.1 Tichodroma muraria
CCCCCAGACCAGCACCCACAGCTGCCAAAGGCCCCTCTCAGCCCCGGGGGTCTCACTGGGCCCCCCTGGGCCAGTGCCCACCCACCTCTCCAGCAGCTGCTGCCGCTGGGCCTCGCTGGCCTGGCACGCGGCCCGCGCCCGCTCCAGCAGTTTGGCCGCCTTCCCCTCCAGGTCCGTGTAGAAATCCTTCCCCTCCTGGGACTTCTTCATCAGGTCCTCATAGGCCTCGTAGGAGGCCACCAGGGTCTGCACGGTTGTGTTCCACCTGGGACAGGGGCACAGAGGGGCTCAGCAGGATGCAGTGAGTGCCAGGGTAAAGTTGGCCACCCAGCTCCAGGCACCTGTGGGTGTTCCCACCGGGATGGGCACAAGGACAGGACAAAGCCACCACAGCCCCAGCAGCGGGGGAAGCCAGTGGTGGCCCTGCCCCTGTCCTGGGGAAGTGAGGGCTGTTCCTGGGCACTGAGACCCCCCGAGGGCCCCAGAACCCTCCTTCCTCACTCACTTGTGCTCCACCTCGGCCAGGGCCTTGCGCACGGCCGCGTATTTGACGTTGGCGTCGGTCAGGGCCTTGAGCACGTTCTCCTGGGCAGCCAAGTTCTGCTCCAGGTACACCTTGAGCTGGTCGTACTTCTTCAGCTGCTCCTCAAAGAGCTTCTGCTGGGACACGGGAGGGTCCGCGGGGCTCTGGGACAGAGCGGTCCCTGAGCGGGACGCAGGGGTGTCCCCAAGCCCACCTTCATCTCGGAGCGGTCAGTGGTGACCAGCGAGGTGGTGATGTCGTCCTTCTGGATCATCTCCCGCAGCTGCTGCTCCAGGGACATCCGCTGGTCCCGCATCTCCTGCACCTTGGCCAGGATCCGCTTCAGGTTCTGCAGCACCTGTTTGTCGTCTGGGGGTGGGGCGGGGTCAGGGGCAGGGCGGATCCCGAGGAACCGCAGGGAACCCGCGGGGTGGGACCTGCGGAGCCAGGCCCCGGCTGGCAGAGTCTCTGTCCCCTTTGTCCCCAAACAGGACCCGCTTCGCACATTCCCTGGGGGACGAGCCCCCGCCGCACTGACAGGGGCGGTGCCAGCGCCAGGTGACACACGGGGACGCCCGGGGCGGCGCGGAGAGGGGCAGCCCTTCCTCCCCCAGCCCGGGGCACTGCCAGTGCCCTGGGGGGACACAGGGGGTACAGCCCTGCCTCCCGCAGCCCGGGGGGGAGCACTTCCAGCCCCCCAGGGCAGGACTCACCTTCGGAGAGGGTGGGGGTGGGCAGCGCGGCCCGGACTTGCTCCAGGGGGCCGCCCAGCAGGCGCAGGTTGCCCAGGTGCAGGTTCATGGCGCGGTGCAGCTCGGTGTTGGTGAAACTCGCCTTCTCGTGCAGCTCCAGGTACTTGGAGCACTCCTTGCTCACCTCGGCCAGCCCCGGGGGGGATCCTGGCGCCGGCGGGACCCGACCCAGCAGCTCCTGCAGCTTCCGCTCCTGCGCCTCGTCCTCCTCCAGCAGGTCCCGGATCTCCTTCAGCGACGCCTCCACGTCGGTGAAGACCCCAGAGAGCACTGGGGGGACACGGCGGGGGCTGGGGCCACCTCCTGCCTGCTCCAGGCCTGGAGCCAGGCATGGACACGGTGGCTCCAGGAATAAACCTGGCTGCGGGCAGCCAGAGGCAGGGACACGTCCGCCCAGGCACCGGGACGCTGGGCTCCTGGGCACCCCTGCCCTTGGGGTCATCGGCCCCCCTCCCACCCAACAGGGAAAACGCTTTGGGATTCAGGAATTTATGCCACTACAGAACCAACCATCGGTGAGAACATTCCCAAAACCTCGGGCAGGGAGCAGCGCCAGCCCCCAGCCCCCTCACCCTGCATGGACTGGACGAGGTTGCGGACGGTGTCCGGGCGCACGCTGAGCGCGGCACATTTCTCCATCAGCACGGGCGGGATGTGGTTGTACATGTCCAGGTTGTCCACGGTCTCGGGGTCCAGCTGCATGGAGTCCATGAACTGGCTGTGGGACACAGAGGGGCCCCTGAGGGGTGGCAGTGTCCCCCCTCGCAGAGGCTCGGGAGCACCGGAACCCCGTGGGGCGGAAGGGCCGGGCCCCTCACGTACTCCAGCACTTCGTTCTTGGCTTCGATCTTGGCCATCACATCCCGCAGCAGTTTGGCCTTTTCCTCGCTGGGATGGGACAGATCAGAACATGCCATGAGTGCAGGGAAACACCCCCCAGGCTCCTCACCCCCAGCTCCATCCAGCCCATCCCATGCCGCTGTGGCCGGAGCCCGGACACACCTGTACAGGGATGAGGCCTCGTGGGCAGCCATGGGCACCAGCTTGGCAAAGATGTCAGGGCCGGTGACCGCGGGGTCCGTGGGGTTGACGGGCAGAGCCTTCACCAAGGGGGCACCTGAGGGACACAGCCCGGGCTGGGACCGCTCCAAAACGGATTCTCCCGCTCAGTCCCAGCAGATCCCTGTCCCCAGGGGGCCCAAAGCCCCCCTGACCTTTGACGGACTGCAGAGTGTCCAGCGCGGGCACGGCCTCGTGGTAGATGAAGTCATTGTCCTTTTTGGCTGAATTGTACCTGGAAATGGGAAGTGATTGCAGGAGAGAAGGAGCAGGGGGCATTTCCTGCTCCGTAAGTTCGCTCCCGATGGGCTCAGCCCCCCTGAGATTGCTCCAGCAATTCCCACAGCAGCCATCCATGCACAGGGCCTGGGGCGGTGCTGGGCTCTGCCTGTCAGGACACCGGGAACGCTCCCCAGGCTCCCTGTCCACCAGCATTCCCTACCCCTGGCAAAGGGTGGAGACACCCTGGGGCACCCAGCAGACTCACTTCCCACCGATGACATCCATGGTGAACCTCAGAGCTTCCTGCACGGTTTCGGGCTGGCCCTGGGGGATTGAAAGTGGGAATCGCTGTCCGAGCGCTCCCGGAGCCTCCCAGGCGCCTCCCACCGCGCTCCAGACGGGAACAGAGAGGCCTGGAGGCAGCTGAGCCTCCAAAACCAATCCCAACCCTCCTCCTCCTGCAGCCTGGCAGCCCAGGGCCCCGCTGGGGAGTGGGAAGCCCCAGACGGCAGGAACGCACCTTTGCCAGCTTGATGGCTTCGTTGAGCTTGTCCAGAGCGCTCTGGAAGTAGATGACCTGGGGAGAGCGGGAATTGGGGTTGGCACGGGAGGCACTGCACAGGGACACCGGGCCCCGAGGGCCAGAGCTTCCCATGGCTTTCCCAGAGCACCCAGGCCCTGGCAGGACACAGGACATGGCTGTGGATACCCAACCCCCTTCCCAGGACCACGATCCAGAGGCTGGAGCGGATGAAACGGGATGACACGGCCCCCCTTACCCTTTCCCCAAACTTCTGCTGCTCCTCGGCCTGTTTCCCCATGTGCAGCTGGAAGAGAACTGGGATCAGAGCTCTGTAACTCCAGGGAGAGCTTTGAGAGGGGGAGGAAAACCCCAGGGAGCGACCAGGGGTGCTCCAGAGCTGGCAAGAGCAGCCCGAGGTGGGATGGGAGCACAGGGAGAGCCCCCAGCCCCAGTTCCCCCCACTCACGTGGGCCACAGCAGCAAAGTAATAGATTTTCATTTGAACCAGCTTCTTCCAATCCTTCTGGATCTTGCCCAGCAGCGAGGCCGTCTCTGAGTTCTCCAATGCCCGGCAGGCCTCCTTGTAGTAGTCCACCACCTGTGGAGAGGGACAGGGAAGAACCCTGGAATTCCGGATCCCAGGGGAACCAGGGCAGGGCAGAGAAGGGGGAACCACCAGCACCAGCCTGGATCAGCCGGAGGAATGGCTGGGGGGAACTCAGGGATGTGTTTGGGACCACAGCCAGGGACCATCACCAGTCTAGGCTGCTCCAAGTCCTGTCCAACCTGGCCTTGGACACTTCCAGGGATCCAGAGGCAGCCACAGCTGCTCTGGGAAATCCATTCCTGTCCCTCACCCAGCTCACAGCCAAAAATTCCTTCCCAATACCCCCCACATGCCCCCTCTGGCAGTGGGAAGCCATTCCCTGTGTCCCGTCCCTCCAGGCCCTTGCCCAAAGTCCCTCTCCAGCTCCTGACCCCGGAGCAGCAGGAGCAGGGCCATGCTGGGAGCAGCTCCTGGAGCTCACCTGGGCACTGATCCGAGCCACGAGGAAGCTCTTCCTGTTGTCCAGCATGGACTTCTCCAGCAGACACTCCTGTGCCTGGCCCTGCCAGGGGCAAGAGAGGAATGTTCGGCGTCCCCAACCCTTGGGACAGCCCAGACCCCTGGCAGGACCCACTGGCTCCAGCCCCTTTCCCAAGGGGTGGATGTGGCACAGGGAATACCAGCCCTGGGGGTGCTTGGAGAGCCCAGGAACGGCACTGAGCCTTCCCTGAACCCCCAGTGCCTCCCAAAACCTCCTTCCCCCCCACCGGGAGAGAGCCCAGGCCCCACAAAGAACCCCCCGGGGGACACTGGGATCCTTGGATCCACCCCATGGACACACTTGAGGTGTCCCAGTGCCACCAGTGCCCCCAGTCCCTACCAGCATGAGGTTGATGTTGAGGCTGAGGATCTGGTGGCTCATGTCCACGCTGTAGGAATGTGGGAAGTGATCCCGCAGGTAGGTGAAGGCACCGGCCGCACACTGGAAGTGGGTGCAGGAAACCTTCATGCCCTGAGGGGATGGAATTGTTGGGCTTGGAAAAGGCTTCCCAGATTACAGAGTTCACCCAGCCCCCAGCACCACCAAGGCCACTCCTGACTGCGTCCCCAGGTGCCACATCCACAGGGCTTTTAAATCCCTCAGGGATGGGGACTCCACCACTGCCCTGGGCAGCTGGGCCAGGGCTGGAGAGCCCTTCCCATGGAGGAATATTCCCAGTTTCCACCCTGAGCCTCCCCTGGCCCAGCCTGAGGCCATTCCCTTTCCTCCTGTCCCTTTTCCCTGGAGCAGAGCCCGACCTCCCTGGCTGCCCCCTCCTGTCCCCAAGGCTCTTTCTGAGTCCCCTCAGCCTCTCCTGGTGCTCCACCCTCCCCAGCTCTGCTCCAGACACGCTCCAGCCCCTCAATGTCCTGTACCTGGAGACCCCAACCCTGTCCCCAGATTCCAGGGTCCCCACAGTGCCCAGTACAGGGACAGTGCCTGCCCTGTCACACCCAGGTGACGCTGCCCAGGTGCCACCTGTCCCCCGGAGGGTCAGAGCTGGCACTGAGGGTCGTTACCTCCTCGGACACTCGCTTGTCCATGGCTCCCAGCATGGAATGCAGAGCTCCTGTGGGGACAGGTGGGAGGTCAGCAGGGCAAGGACACCCCAACAGCCCCTAGGGATGGGGGCTTGGACCAGGGAGCCCCAGACCTGTGGGGATCTGGGAGCTCACCCAGGTTGTAGAGGACACAGGCCTGCTCGTACTTGATGTCCTCGTGTGTCACCGCCTTGCCCGAAAAGATCTCAGTCCTGGGGGGAAGGGGGCACAGGACAGGGAGCAACCAGGGATTCTCCCAGGAGGAGGAATTGTTGGGAGCCTCATTCTCCAAGGCTCCCCTGGACCCCCTATGCAGGACCTCATTCCCCAAAGATCCCCTGGGATCCCCCTGTGCCACCCCAGGCAGGACCACATTCCCCAGGGGGGTTCCTGGAGCAGCCCCTCCCCGGGGAATGGGCATGGCCACATCCTGCCTGGCACAGCCCGCCACCCCTGCCCCCAGCCCTGCCCCCAGCCCTGCCCTCACCAGGTGACGGGCACGGCCGCGTCCTGCCCGCTGCCCATGGGGATGCGGCTCTGCAGGAAGTGCAGCTGCCCCAGGTACTTGCGCAAGGTGCTGCAGCCCTCGAAGTCCCTGGGAACGCTGACGGCGCTCTGGGAACGCAGGAGGAGGAGGAGGGAGAGGCTCTGGGGACACGCTCCGGGCAGGAACAGGAGCTGTCCTGCAGGGGAGGCCGGAGCCAGCACCAGGACCCCCAGAGGAGCTCAGGAGCAGCCGCGCTCTCCCAAACACGAGGCTGGAGCAGCCCCGGTACGGCCCGGGCCGGGGGAATGAGGCTCTGCACGCCCGGCACAGCTCCCGGCGCTGGGACAGCCACAGGGGTTTGGGTGTCCGGGGGCACGCCGGGCTTGGAGGGAACAGCAGGAGCATCTGGGAAGGTTTCCTGCCCTCCTGCTTCAGGAGAAATCCCAGTGCTGAGCTGGGGGGGGTCTGCCTCCCCCCCAGTCTGGGCCTACTGGAACCTCCCCGGCTTTGGGGACCCTGGGGCCACCACCAGGAGCTGTCCCTGCTTCCCCCTCGCCAGCAGCTCAGGGCTCCTGGACCACCGGGATCATCCAAAGGCTGCTCCGGAGGACACAGGAGAGGGGGAGGAGCAGCCAAGGCACAGCCGCCGGCCCCCAGAGCCCCCTCACCTGCCGGAGCAGCTCCAGCTTCCGCAGCTCCTCGTTGTAGTTCTCCGGGTTCTCCCCATAGTTCTTCAGGACAAACTGTGCAAGGGGGGAGCGTGAGGGGCCCGGAGCCTCCCCTGGGACAGGGGGGACACCGGGCCGGGCTGGGGGGGCTCCCAAGGAGGAGTTTCACACGCACGGACGGCTCGGGGAATAGGATCAGGGAATGGCTGAGGCTGGAAAAGGGGATCATGGGCAGAGAGAAACCCCCCAGCCCCACGGTGCGGCGTGCTGGGGACACTCCCAGGAGCCGCCTGCGTCCCCCGAAAATCGCGGGGGGAGCGACACAACCGCTGGGGAGCCCCCCGGATTCTCCCCACGCATAAATCCCGTGTCACGGGGAGCACCGGGCAGGGGTGGAGCTTGTTTACAGCCGTTAATGAAGTGACTAATGAATCAGGCCCCCGCGGGGGTGGCAGGNTCCCCGGCCCCACCTTCTTGACGGCGGCGTTGAAGGCGAACTCCCCGGCCTCCTTGAGGTCGAGCCAGATCATGGGCATGCGGGGCACGGCCTCCATCCCGGCCCGGCCCGGCCCGATCCCGGCCCCGATCCCGGCCCCGATCCCGGCCCGGCCCGCCGGAACCGCGCGCGGGGGCTCACGGGACACCGAGTCCGCGCGGCACTTCCGGCTCTGTCCCCATGGCAACGCCCCGCCCATCGCGCCGGGTCCCGCGACGACGCCCCGCCCCAAAAAGGGGGGAATCACGTGACCGCACCCGCTCGAGCGGCGCCAGGCGCTGTTGCCATGGGAACGCCTCGCTCGCTGATTGGAGGAGAGGCTGTCGTCACATAGAAGCCCCGCCCCGGAAGCGGGGTGGTTGCCATGGCAACCAACCATGCCCGGGCCCTCCCCAGCCCTTTCCCCATCGGGGTGCCATTAATTAATTACCACGTTAATTACCCTTTTCCCCACCTCCGCGGCCCCCCAGTGTCGTGCGGTGCATTTAGGGCTCCAGGACAGCTCGGTGGCCCTAGGGACGCCTCAGGGCTGTTGTAACAACGTGGATCAACCACAGTAATAGCGATCCCTTAAGTTTTAGCTTTCATATTTCCCAGACTCTGTACTGCATCACTTTGTAACTGTGAACTTCATACAGAGTGTCAGCAGGCTCTCCTCACAGCTCAGTCAGACAGAACAATCCTTTTCCAGCCCCAGAACCAAGGACACCGCTGCAGCTTCAGGCCCAACAACCAATTGAGGAGAGCAATCTGGCAAGATGGGACTTCAGAACCTCAAGCTGTAATTAGACAACCCCAAAACGTAAATGGAACAAAATTCATAAAAGTGTGAAAACTCGTGACTCAGAGTCCATCTTGGGTGTAGCCCTGCCCAGGCTCTTGTACTGCCCAAGGTGCATCCTTGGAAGGCCTTTTAATAAATCCCTGCTTTATTCCTTTAACACTGTCCAGCCTGTTCCAGAGAGCCTCTCCAGGCATCAACAGCAGTTTTATCCTCCAATGTTCCATTAATGTATTTAACCTGTTAACATAATTATCTCCTCCATTAATTAACTGGTCTGTAAATTCATTGGAGCCATTAACGGAGCTATTTGATGGGTTCTGGTACAGGAGTAGCTCCTCAGCAGCTTCCAAAAATCCCAGCAGGAGCACACCACAGCCACCTCCTTCCATCTGGGAACTGCACCCCATGTCCCAGCCAGCGTGTCCTGGCTCATCAGCCACCAGGGATTGGGGACACCAATCCCTGGACCCAGGACATGAGCACGGGGACAAGGGGCCACCAGGACCCAAGGACATTGGGACACTGGGTTTTGGGGACACTGTAGTTCAGGGAAACGGGGCAAAAGGGCCACCTGAGCCTGGGACATGGGGACAGCACGTCCAAGTGACCCTGGGGACACGGGGTAGGTCCCTGCTCCAGGTGCTGGAGCACCTCCTTCCCCTCCCACCAAATGCCTGTTTTTACCCCTTTTTTCCAGAAAAAAAAAAGAGAAGCTGTGGAATCAATTTTGGATGGGTTCATGTTTAATACCCTGACTTTGGGAACCCTCCTCGCTCCCCCACAGGGAATCTGCCACGCTGCTCCAGGTTCTTCTGCCATCCACGGCCACTGGGTAAAGCCCTGTGGGATACAGGGCTGGCCCGGGAAGGGTGGGGTGAGCGGAGGCCTCGGCAGGTGACACCCAGCACACGCCTCGTGCTGGCAGCGTTAATTACCCAGAAGTGGGGTCCTTACGGTGACAAGAGCGTGTGGCACCCTCTTTCTCCTTCCTGGTGGCTTCCTGAATCCCTCCGGACCACCACAGAGGGAGCCTGGAATGGGAAGGGCAGGAATGTCACCGACCCTGCTGCCCCTGCCCCCCTCCCCATTTTCCTCAAATCCCACGTGGGCCCGGGCATGTCTGGGGTTTCCATAACCGCCCCCGGGAAGCGCCGGGAGAGGCCTCAAACGGCCCCGGAATGCTCTGGCAGCGCTGCAGGAATGGAGGGAGCCACGCCAGGCCCCCCCATGCTGGAGCCTGCGGCGGGAAGAGGCACGGGCACCCAGACACGGCAGCTCCCGGGCTCCCCAGGAGCCCCGGGAGGCACTGGCAGGTTGGTGTCACCCCGGGAATGCCCTGCCGGAGCCAGGGGTGACACGGGGACAGCACAGGAACGTGGCCCTACAGCCCATGGTGACACTAGGGCCTGCCCGGGCTCCCAGGAGCCAAAGACCTCGACATTCCCATGGCATTCCAGCCCTGCAGAGTCCCACTGGGCAGCCAAGGAGCACTGGCAGAGCTGGGGATGACTCTCACCTGGGCAGGTGACAACAAATAAATCCTGCCACGATGAAGCCCCATGTCTCAGGTCACGGCATTCCCAGCATTCCCATGGAATTTCAGCCCTGGGAGATGAGAGGTCGAGGCCTTGATAGCCTTAATTCACCAAAATTGGGCTAACTACGGTGGCAGCTCCCTTGAATCCACTTCGTTTCTCCTGGTGGCTCCCTGAATCTCTCTGGATGCTCGGAGCAGGAGCGTGGAATGGGAAAGGGCAGCAATGTCACCGGCCCCATCGTGCCAGGCCCTGCCCGGGGTTTCGGGCTCCCACAGTTCCCACATGTCCCACCCAGCTCGGGCATGTCCAGGGATTCTATGACCGCCCCCGGGAAGCGCCGGGAGCGGCCTCAAACGGCCCCGAGATGCTCTGGCAGCGCTACAGGAATGGCAGGGGCCACGCCAGGCCCCTCCATGCTGGAGCCTGCGGCGGAAAACCGCTCCCGAGAGAGCCCCGATCCAGCGGGACACCCCGGGACACCCCCGGCAGCCTTTCCCAGCCAGTCCCGCACCCCGTGGCCCCTCACGATCGCGGCGGGGCCCGATGGGTGGGGAGCGCCGGTTGCGGGAGACATCGGTGCAGCGCAAAGGGCCATCGGAGGTTCCGCGGTGGCGACCCAGGCCGCGGATGGCGGCGGATGCCCACGGGCCGCGTCCCGCCCTCACCTGCTGCTGCGGCGGCCATGGCTGAGAGAGCGGGCACCGCGTGATGACGTCACAGAGATGCGGGGAGGAGGGAGCAGCACGCGCAGCGCACGCGTGGGCGGGGCCAGAGTCGGGGGCGTGGTCTCAGGAGGGGGACGGGTTCAAATTACACGCAACAGTAAAGGCGGGGCCGAGGGGCGTGGTCTCAGTACGATGGGCGTGACCAATAAAATCAGCCGTCGGGGGCGTGGTTTTAGCCTGGGCGTGGCTCGCGGTGCCGGCCGCTTGGCGCAGGCGCACTGCGCTCGTCTCCGCCCGGCGGCGGGACGATGACGTCACGTGAAGGCGCCGCCCAAGATGGCGGCGGGTCCGAGNGGCCGGGATGCCCCGGGGGGGGCCCGGGCCGCCGCCGGAGCCATGGAGGAGGAGGGCAAGAAGGGCAAGAAGGTGAGAGCGGGGCCCGGGGGCAGAGGGGCAGCCGAGGATTGCGCTGTACCCCTCCGAGGGGTCCCGGCCGCCCCCGGCCCGGAGCCCTCCCGGCGGTGTCCAAGCCCCTCTCGGGGCTGTTCCCGAGCCCCTTCCCGGGAGGTAGCGGCTTCCACTTCCCGGGGGATTCTGCCCGCATCTCCGTCCTGGGGCCCTGCCCGGAGCCCTCACACCAAAACCTTCTGCTGTGAATGAGGGCTTTGAGAATGTTATTAACTGATGGAGTTATTAATTATGGAGTGAGTGATTTATGAGTTTGCTAATTTATTTGAATTATTATTGATGCAAATTAATTTAATTCATGCAACTATTAATTTATGCCTTTGTTATGTCTCCGGGGCTCAGCAGCTCCAGCCGTGCTCGTGTTGCCCTGATTTCCCTCCTTTCAATCCATTTCTGTGTCCTCTGGGAGAGGCTCAGACCTGGAGCGAGAGGCTGGATCTGATCCCCTCGTTTTGGGGAAAAATTGGAGATTTTGGAAGTCCCTGGCCTCGCAGGGATCCCGGGAGGTAGCAGCAGGTTCCTGCTGAAGCTGTGCCTGGAGCTGAACAAAACCTTTCCAGAATGACTAAAACTGAGTGGGATTTTTTTGGGAGATTGCCCTCCAGGCTTCCCAGACACTCAGATCTGGGAATTAAAGCCCCACGATGCCATCAGGTGACGCCAGGAGACGCTGCAGGAGGAATTTTTCACCTGGAGACAGGATGATCCTGCTTTTGGGAAGGAACCGGCTCCCAAGGCTCCAGGGTATTTTAGGTGGAGCTCAGGTGTGTCTCACCTGCTCCCTGGGGCATCTCGCTTTATTTCCTGGCAGTGGGAAGAGTCTGGATCGTTCCCTCCTCCCTTCCCCATGGACATGGTGGACTGATCTCCCTAACCCTCTTGTCCCACCTGGATAATCCCACTTGCTTCCCTCTGACACCTAAACTCTCCTCCTGGCCCTTGCCCGGGGCTGCTCCCACATTTCCCAGTCCTGTCCTGGTGACTCCCACCGTGGCCACTCCTGTCCTGCTCCAGATGGATCAGGAGCTCCCCAAGTCCCTCTGGAGCAGGGCTGAGCTGGGAACCTGGCAGTGGCCTCTCCTGAGCTGATCCATGGCCTTGTGGAGCTTCCTTGGAGCAAGTTTTCCATCGTTCTGGTGGTTAGTTAACCCTTGGAGCTGTTTCCTGTGGATCACCATTAAACCTGGATAATTTGGCTCTGGAGAGGGGAAGATCCATCTTTGCCTTTCTCAGATGTTCCAGCTGCAGAAAAAACTCTTCTTCCTGCTTTTCCCACTCTGTGGATCATTCCAGCAGCATTCTGAGCTGAAATGAAGGAACTGAGTTCCCTCAGTGCTGATCCATGGAGAGTTCAGGACAGGTTTGGTTGGGATAAGGAGGAAAATCCCAGCCTGGCTTTACGGCCGAGTCCAGCTTTGGATAAAATCTGAGCTGGTTTAAACTGAAGTATGGGAATTCCTTCCAGGAGCTCATGTTCCCTGGATCTCCCTTGTGGTTATCGCAGTGGGAAGCTGGAGCTGTGCTGGCATAAAACACCATTTCCCAGGTTTTGGCAGGCAGGATGGATCCATCCGGAATTCCGTCCGGGCCATGGGACCTGCCCAGGGCTGGGAGCGGTTGGTGTCACACCTGGAGCCTCAGGTGAGGATGGAAGCTCCCAGCGTGCCTATTCCCACGAAGAAGTGGGGGTGGAGGTGAATTTCCCTGCTGGTCTGACTCCACAGTCCATGCTGCCAGTGAGCCAAAGCTTGCACAGTTTCCTTGAGAGAATTCTCTGTGGAATCAGCTGTTAGTGTGAAATTCCCAGCTTTTCCAGCTCAGGGATACCCTGGGTAACTGAGGCTTGTGCCTTTGCCTCTTCCAGCAGCTGCTTCAGCATTTCCCTCGTAGAACATGGAGTTGCTGAGCTTGGAGTTGCATCTTTGGGGGAAATTCTTGTTGAAATTCCTTTGTTATCCCAAGTATCCAGCTCCGTGCCCTGGGCTGATCCCCAGCGTGGGCAGCAGGAAATGGGGAATTCTGCCCCTCGGGTGATTCCCTGCCTGCAGAGCTGCCCCAGCCCTGGGGCCAGCAGCACAAGGACCTGGAGCTGCTGGAGACATCCAGAGGAACCCCTCTGCTCTTTGGGATAAAGTGGATTTTGGAGTGCTGTGGGGTTCAGGGGGAGTGTGGATGTGCTGGTGTTTGCTGGGAGATCGGGAATTGGGGGTGCTGGAGGAACTTCTACCATCCCAGGCTGCTCCAAGCCCGGTCCAGCCTGGCCTTGGACACTCCCAGGGATCCAGGGGCAGCCACAGCTGCTCTGGGCAGGAAGAAGCTGTACAGCTCATGGACTCAATGGACTGTGGGATCATTAGGATTGGAAAAGCCTCTGGGAGCAGCACCCGGGATCCAGCTGGGTGTTGGAACAAAACAACTCTGAGCTTGGAAGAGAAACCAGGGTTCAGTGTCCCTTGGCATGGGGATATTTCCCTCCCGGGCATGGTAATGTCAGAGGATGAAGGATTTGGGGTGTTTCCAGGGATTTGGGGGTGCAGGAGGTGGCATGGGAGCAGGGAATGGGCTCGTGCCCCGCCGTGGTTCCCTCCCCAGCTCAGTCTGTCACGTGGGACAGAGGAAACTGTGGCCGTGGCACTTCCTGGCCCTGAGCGCCTCGATTCCGGCACCCCCAGAACGAGGAGAACATTCCCTGCTCCCCCCCAGCCCCTGCAGCTCCCCCCGGCACGGCTCCATCCCGCTCTCCTGGTGGGAGCTCCATGGAGGACGAGGTGGGTGCTGGGGTCGGGGTGCCCCAAAAGTAGAAGCCGTTTCGGGCTGCGTCACAGCCGGAGGTGCCTCCAGCTGGGGTTTGGAGTCCCCGGTTCCTCCCCAGGACGGCCAGGGGAGCACGGATCCATCCCAGCCCTACGGCTGCAGCCGCATCCTCGAGGGAAAAGGGGGTTCCTCTGGAGTGGGGTGGATCTGGATCTGGATCTGGATCCGGCCTGCTCGAGAGGGAAGTGTCTGGGTGCGGCCTCGATCCCAGTGGCGCATTCCTGCATTGCTCTGCTTTGGATTCCTGAAAGATTCCTGTGCAGCTGCATCCTCAGGCATTGGCAGGCAAGATTTCAGATGGGACACCCCAAAGCTGGAGAGTCCCCAAATCTCTGTTCTTGGTAAACAGACCAGGATTTCCTTCTCTCCAGAGTCCCAGCCCCTTGGCATGATTATGGAATATCTTGATCACGGATCTTGGGGTCCTTCTCCTGGATGCTCTGTGTAGGGATGCTTCCCAGAAATCCACACTGCTGCTCCTGAGGCAGGGCTGTGGAGCTGTTTCCTCTCCTCTCTGTCCTGTAAGATCCCTTCATTTTTGTCTCCCTGATCAGAGGGATGCTTTTCCAGGCTGGGTTGTCCCCAATGTCCTTGTCTTAGCTGGTAATTCCCGTTATCCCAGGAACTTTTCCTTGGTTTATATTTAATTCATTCACCATTGGAAGCATGTTCTCTGCCCCTTCAGATCCCACGTTCCTTTCCCGTGAGGGTGAGGAAAGCCAGGATGTGGTTGTCCTGAGGGGTGGGAAGCAGAGGTCGCCATGGAATGGGACATTGGAGTCACATGTCCAAGGAGTTCCTAGACCCAGCCACGGATCTGTCTGCTCCAAACATCCACTTGCCTGGTAAACCTGGAATTGGAGCAGTTTGGGGATGTTCCCAATCATTTATCCAGCCTGGTGAGATCCACATGGCATTCCCATGCCGATGGACAGCTGGGAGTCTGTGTGTTGGATCCAGTGGTTTTCCAAACCTGCACTTCAGGGTTTGGAATTTCCCATTTCTCCCAGGGAATTCCACTTTCTGGGTCATTTTCTCATTGTTTGGGGTCTCCTTGGAACATTCCTGCCTGTTTCTTTGGCATTCCTTGTTGACTTGCCCCAGCACATCCTCAGGGAGGTACAAAACCATGGAGAATCCCTCTGGATCCACTCTTCTCCTGCAAGATATTGTTGTATGTAAGAGCCGTGTTTCTCCAACCTGCAAGGTTGAACATGGGGACTTCGGGGCAAAACCACCATATTTTGGGAGTGGGAACATTCAGCACTTGTGCTGTGTCCCAGGAAAGGACTTTCTCTGGAAAGCCATGGATTTTTAGCTCCAAACCTGGTGGTGTCCATGGGGCAAAACCAGCAGGATGGGACTGAGGGTCACCGGTCAGGAGGGGCTGCCAGACCCCCCGGTGTGCCCCCTTCTCACTCCGATCCTGGTGCTCCCATTGCTCTCCCCAGCCTGGAATTGTGTCCCCGTTCAAGCGAGTGTTCCTGAAGGGGGAGAAGGGCCGGGATAAGAAGGCTCAGGAGAAGGTGACGGAGCGGCGGCCGCTGCACACGGTGGTGGTGGCGCTTCCCGACCGCGTGGAGCCCGACCTGCTGCTCCACGACTACATCGAGAAGGAAGTCAAGGTATCCACAGGGGCCCTGCTTGCTGGGAATTCCTTCCTAATAGCCCAGCTGGCAGTGGGAACCCGTTCCCCCTTGTCCAAAGTTCCTTTCCAGCTCTCCCAAAGCCCCTTAGGCACTGGAAGGGGCTCTAAGGTTTCTGTGGAACTTCTTTCTTTTTTCCAGGTGAACATTCCCATCTCCACCTCTCACCCATCTCCAGTTTTCCTTGGGGCCTCTCCATGACTCATTCTGCCACGTCCAGGATCGTGTCCGTGCTGTGGTAACGGTTTGGCTCTTCTCTCCCAGTATTTAGGGCAGCTCACTTCCATCCCGGGATACCTGAACCCCTCCAGCCGCACGGAGATCCTGCACCTGATCGACAACGCCAAGGTGAGCGCTCCGCTGCTCTGGGGCTCCCAGACGGCAAAAATCCAGGCCCACGGAGCTTCCTCAGGACTGGGGCCTCGGCCAGCTGCTGTTCTCCATCCTGCTGCTCCATGGGTGGGAGGGAAAGCTGTTTCCAAAGAGGAAACACCCCTGGGAGGGACTGGAGTGGATTTCCCAGAGAAGCTGTGGCCCCATCCCTGGAAGCGTTGCAGGCCAGGTTGTGCAAGGAGCAGCCTGGGATAGTGGAAGGTGTCCCTGCCCATGGCAGGGAGCTGGATTATCCTTAGGCTCCTTCCAATGCCAGTCATTCCATGACTAAGTCCATGTGAATCCCCGTGTTCCAGAGAGCCCACCAGCTCCCGGGGCAGCTGACCCCGGAGCACGATGCTGTCATCAGCCTCTCTGCCTACAACATCAAACTGGTGTGGAGGGATGGGGAGGACCTGATCCTCAGGGTGCCCATCCATGACATCGCCTCCGTGTCCTACATCCGGGATGACTCTGCACACCTGGTTGTGCTCAAGACAGGTGAGCTGTGGCCGTGGAGTTGGGATTGTCCCCCTGGGGGCCAGGAAGGATTGGGCACGGAGCCACCTGGGACAATGGAAGATGTCCCTGCCCGTGGCAGGGGGTGGGGCTGGGCAGGCTTCAAGGTCTCTCCAAGCCAAAGCATTCCATGAGGGTTCCATGACACCTCGTTCCCTGTCCTGTGCAGCTCTGTGCACATCACACCTGCGTGGTTTGGAACAGGGAGCTGGGGAGGGCTGAGCCAGGGATTTACCTGATTGCAAACCCCATGGGCAAACTGTATTATTGAATAAAGGAATAAATGCCTCAGGGGCTGGAAATCAGGTGATGGAATTCTGAGCTGTGAAAACAGCCAGACAGCTGTCAAAACCAGCTCCCGATTGGAAGCTTTTCATCCCATTCTCCTGCTTCAGGGCTCTTCCTCACCTGCAGGACTCCTTCCCATCCCTTCCCTGCCCTGCCTTTCCCTCACCTCTCCTCTCCCCTCAGCTCAGGATCCCGGGATCTCGCCGAGCCAGAGCCTGTGTGCCGAGGGCTCCAAGGCGCTGACGTCGGGCTCGCTGTCGGAGAGCGCGGGGGGGCCCCTGGAGTCCTGCTGCCTGGTGGTCCTGGCTACGGAGAGCAAGGTACGGCCATCACCGCTCCATGGAAGCCCTGGGAGCGCCTCGGGCTGGGCTCAGACTCACTGGGATTGCTGGGAGCTTTCTGGCTCTTGGACCGTGCTGATGGTGGAGCCACAAACTCCACAGTGGCCAAGTCCTGTGGCGTGTCCAGATCCTTCCCTGCTCTCACACCTCGTGGGACACAGATTTAGGGATGCCCGGTGTGGTTGGGCATTGCTGGAGCACCTGGAGAAGGAATCCTGATCTTGGTCCCAACCCTGGGGCACAAGAGGGTCACCAGGAAGTGTTTCCCTCCTTCCCTGTCACCCAGAGCCTTCTGCAGCAGCACAGAATCCATGAGCACAATCCCAGAATGGGGTTTTGCTGATCGGGGTGTTTCCCCTGTGCTGACCTGGGAATTTGCTTCATCCAGTGCCTGGATCCAGGGATTCCAGTCTCAGCCTCTCTGATGTCCACTGAGGGTGGAGTTTGACTCCCAGCTCTGACGTTCCCTGGGGCACCTGAACCCCTTCGGGATGAGCCAAAATCCCAGGGAGCTGCATGGAGGTGCCTCTGCACAGAACGTGGGGGGCTCCCGGGTTGATGCTGGAGCATCCCAGCTCCCACTGCCAGGTGGAAGAGGGCAGAGGTGCTGGGAGGGTGACGGGCCTGGCATCTGGGCGTTCCCTGTCCTCCTGGGGGACCAGCGCCCGTCCCGCGGAGCCGAAGGGAGAGGGGGATCTCCCTCCGTGGCACCTGCCGCAGCTCCCTGCTCCTTCCCAGGTGGGTGCCGAGGAGTTGTGCTCCCTGCTCAGCCAAGTCTTCCAGATCGTTTACACCGAGTCCACCATCGACTTCCTGGACCGCGCCATCTTCGACGGCGCCTCGACGCCGACGCGGCACCTGTCCCTGCACAGCGGTGCGTGCCTCGGGCTGCCCCGGCCCAGCACCGCCACGGGCGGCGGTGGCTGAGGGGGAGAAGCCTCAGAAACCCCCCCCTGCCACGGCCCAGGTGCCACATCCACAGGGAGGGGGACTCCGCCCCTCCCTGGGCATCCTGTTCCCGTGCCTGGCCGCCCTTCCCGCCAAGGATTCTTTCCTAAACCCAGCCTAAACCTCCCCTGGCACAACCCGAGGCCATTTCCTCTTACCCAATCGCTCATTCCTGGCCTCCTCCCTTCCAGCCAAGTCAGGAATCACTTTGTGTCTCTCCTGGCTTGGGAAGACACCGAGTTCAAGCCTCTCACATTCCATCTCCCTAATTTTTTCCCCTCCAGATGACTCTTCCACCAAAGTGGACGTGAAGGAGCCCTTCGAGGCGGACACCAGCACTTTGTGAGTGATGCATGTTCCCTGAAGCCGGGATTAACCCGGATCTGCTGCCATTGGCACATCGGGGAGCTCAGCTGAGCCCTGGGGGGTTGGCACGGATGCTGGCCGGGCCTGGATTGTTCTGCCCTCAGCATTCCAGGGAGTCCTATCCCCAGCGAGCAGTCCCTGTGTCAGCACAGTGCGGGCTCACCAGCTGGAGTCCAGCTGGAGCTGGGAGAACGGTTTTCCCAGCTATTTGGGAAACTTTCTCCAGTTATTTGGGAAACTTTTCCCTCCTGGGTCACTGGAAACGTCGATGGGGTTTGTGGGATGAAATCCAAACCCGCAAACCGTTGGTTGACGTGGAGGGATGCTCTAGGAACGTTTAACGTGGAGGAATTAGGAACCTTATTGAAAATTGCACATTCAAGCCCAGAGTACGGAGTGTGGGGATTTTTCCCTGTGTCGTTCCCAACGAGGACGCAGCCAGAGGGATAATTCCCCACACGGGGCTGCGTTGTCACAGTCACCAAAGCAGCGTTTGCTTCCCTGGGAGCCTTGGGGTGCCCTCAGGAGCCGCGGGCTTCCAGAATCAGGGAACATCCTGGGTTGGGAAGCACCCCAAGGATCAGAGTCCAACTCCTGGCCCCGCGCAAGCCACCCAAAAATCCCCACGCAGCCCCAGAGGGGCTGGGGAGCACTCACCCGCGCCGGGTGTCAGTTCCTTCGCAGACACGCTGGAGGCAGGGGACACCTCCCCGTCCTCCTTCTCGGCGCGCCCGGCCCCGCACGTGACCACGGCCAGTGAGAGCGAGCTCAGCACCACGGCCACCGAGCTGCTCCAGGACTACATGCTGACGGTGGGGTTCGGGGTCAGGGACAGCGGTGAGGGGGNAGCCCCATCCAGCCTGGCCTGGGGCACTTCCATGGATAGGGCAGCCACAGCTGCTCTGGGAAATCCATTCCAGCCCCTCACTACCACCACACCCAAGAATTTCTCCCCAGTATCCCATCTAAATCACCAGTTTTACAGTGGGAAGTAATTCCTTGTGCCCTGTCCCTCCATGACTTGTCCCCAGTCCCTCTCCAGCTCTCCTGGAGCCCCTCCAGGCCCAGCAAGGGGCTCTGGGCTCTCCCTGGAGCCTTTCCCTCTCCAGGGGAACATTCCCAGCTCTCCCAGCCTGGCTCCAGAGCAGAGGGGCTCCAGCCCCGGAGCAGCTCCAGGACCTCCTCTGGATTCTCTGCTTCTCCCACAGGAGCATCCCCCCCACCCCCTTTTCCCTTTCCCAGCGTTCGAGTCCCCTCATGCCCCAGGACTCCATGAGTCAGAGTCCCAGTGCCCCCCACAGCTCAGCCCTGCTCTCCCACGGGGTTCCTGGCCCTTGCGCTGCCGTTCCCGAGCCTCCCGGTGCCCCGTGGCATGAGGGCCGTGCTGTCCCCGCAGCTCCGCACGAAGCTGTCCTCACAGGAGATCCAGCAGTTCGCCATGCTGCTGCACGAGTACCGCAACGGGGCCTCCATCCACGAGTTCTGCATCAACCTCAAGCAGCTCTACGGGGACAGCAGGAAATTCCTGCTCCTGGGTGAGTGCTGGGACGGCTCCAGAGCCAGGAGCTGAGGGCTGCCTTTGAGGGGTGAAGGGCTGGGGGCACAGGGAGGCCTTGGGGAGAAGGAACATCCCAATCCGTCGCTCCTGTGGAGATTTCTTTGCTCCTGAGGGCAGCTGGTCCGTCCAGCCCAGCTCATCCCGCAGCTTCAGGCTCCCCTCGGAGCAGTTCCCTGCTCCTGCCTGGCTGTGAAGCACCTGGGAACTTCCTCCAGATCCAGGCAACCTAATCCAGACCTGGGAACCTCCTCCAGACCTGAGACTCTCTCCCAAACCTAGAAACCTCCTCCAGAGCCAGGGAATTTAATTCAGACCTGGAAACCTCCAGGCCAGGAAACCTCCTCCAGAGCAGGGATATTTGAACAACCTGGCCTCTAGTATCCTAGGAAAACGGGTCAGGAACACAAAATCCTCCCAGGACAGGAGCAGTGCCTGACTGCACCTGGGGCTTCTTACCTGGCCTGATAACCCAAAGCAAAGGAGTCAGGAATTTAAAATCCCCACGGGACAGCAGTAGCGTGTCTCACGTGGGCCCCCTGGCCCTTGGGGACACCGAGGGGACAGGACAGATGTCCCCGATGGGGCAAATTATTGGGATAAGCTCAGCAAAGCCGAGCACGATGCCGGGCGAGGAATTAGATCGTTTGGAGCTCAGAAAATCCCACTTGAGCCGGATTTTGCCCTCAGCGAGCGGCGGCTGCAGTCTCAGGTGGGAGCGAGCGGGGGACCCTGCAGGTCCCGTCCCTCCCCGAGAGACTCCCGGGCCCCGCCGTGGGGGGCTCGGCAGCGGCAGCCAGGTCAGGACAGGAGGGACGCCAGGGGTCCCTGTCGGGGCGCTCACCGCGTCCGCGCTGTGTCCCGGCCCCAGGCCTGCGTCCCTTCATCCCCGAGAAGGACAGCCAGCACTTCGAGAACTTCCTGGAGACCATCGGCGTGAAGGACGGCCGCGGCATCATCACCGACAGCTTCGGCCGCTACCGGCGCTCCCTGGGCGCCGCCTCCGCCTCCAACGGCACCGGCGCCGCCGGCAGCTCCGACGAGCAGTCGGTGCCCTCGGAGGAGGACGAGTGGGACCGGATGATCTCCCACATCAGCAGCGACATCGAGGCCCTGGGCTGCAGCCTGGACCGGGACTCGTCCTGAGGGAGCCCGGGGATCGCAGCTGCTCCCGCCTGGAGCTCGGGGCTGCCCCCGGGGGGACCCCGGGACACGGAGTCACCCCGGGGGAACGTGGGGTTGGCCCCCCGTGTGGACACGGAACGTGGGGCTGATGCCAGGGTGATCCTGGGACGTGGAGCTGCCCCTGGAGGGACCCCAGAACAGGGAGCTGCCCTCGGGGGGATCCCAGCACACGGAGCTGCCCCTGGAGCTGACCTCGGAGGGGACACCCAGCACCAACACCAACCTGTGCCCTCATGGAGATCCTGGAACGTGGAGCTGCCCCTGGAGGGATCCCAGACCCCTCCTGTGGGATCTGGGGGCTCCAGCAGGATACCTGCACTGCCCCAGGCTCATTAACATCCTGGGGCTCCAAGTGGGACTCGGGGGACACATCTGAATTTGCATTTTGGGGACAGATCCCCTCACAGAGAGACAGATCTGCTCCTGAGCATCCCTGTCTGCTCCTGAGGGACGTCCTGAGTGTTGGGATCTATTCCCAAGGGGCTGGGTCTGCTCCCCCCCCAGTTTACAGTTTGCACAGCGGGTCCCCCAGAACTGCCCCCACCCAATGAAGTTTTACCACAATGTGAATTTTTTCACCCTCTCATCCATGGTATTGGAACATTCCTGAACATTCCGGCTCCCCCAGTCTGGGATTCCCCACAGTCGCTGCCCCTGTCCTCGCCCACCCCAGGGGTCCTGCTGGGGGCAGGAGCTTGGCAGGACCCCCAGGGCTGAGCCAGAACCCTCCCCTTCACCTGCATCCCCTGGGGGGCTCCTACCATGGGTGGGGTCCCCAGAGGGGCTGGGAGGTCCCCGGTTACTCCACAGCCACACCCAGGGGGATTTGTCACCTCCCCCCCTCTGGAGCCAGATGCTGACTCTGCACTTTGGGGCTCCAGCACGTTCCAGAGGCCTCGGCTCCAAACCCCCCGAAATCCCCTCTGCAGCCAGCACTGCCCCGTTCACCGCTGCCCACTGGGGGGTCCCCCCCACACCTTTACCCCAGTGGAGCCTCCCCTTATCCTTACTGGTGACCCCCCCTTCTCCCAGGGGTATCCCAACCCCCTCCTCCCTCTGGAATTCAGGTGTCCCGGGAGCTGAGGCACCTCCAGGGACTCACCTGGGGGACCCAGGGGAAAAGTGTCCCGCAGCCTTTCCCATTCCAACACCCAGAAAACGGAGAGCAGGAGAGGCTCCCTGAGACACCTGGGATTTGGGGACCAGGAATTCCCTCCCTTCCCAGCCCATGGAGCTCAGGGGCATCATTCCCATCCGAGCTCTCTGCCACCCCCCAAACCTGGAGGGGAGGGGGCTATCCCTGATCCCCGGGGGTGCTGGGAGCCCCCTGGGGTCCTTCCACCTCCCCCACCCCAGTTACACCCCCGGGCGCTGCCCCCCCATCCCAGTNGGGGGTCACAGCCCCAGTTCCAGTTCCCACTGGGAAAAGGGAGGAGGGGGGACACAGCCCCAATTCCATCTGGGAAAGAGGGGGGTCCCAGCCCCCCCACTCACCATGATGGCGTTCACGATGTCGTTGTTGTTGTGCCGCAGGGCCCGCACGGCCTTGGGCCGTGACACGTTGGCCTGGGCCATCACCAGCTCGATGTCCCGCACCTCCAGCCCTGTCTCGTCCACCTGGGGGGGGCACAGCGCCGTGAAGCCCCCCCCTGGCGCCCCCCCCG
>WAAG01033134.1:0-68778 GCA_013390105.1 Tichodroma muraria
GAAGAGGGAAGAGGCTTAGGACAGCTGTAAAATGCTGCAAGGTTAAATAAAACTTCTGACAGCTTGTGTAGCTCTTCCTCATGTTGCTGAAACCACTGACGACCTGAAGAAGCTGGAGGAATCATTCTGCTTGCTGCATGTGGTTGTTTTGTTTTTGTTTTTTTTTTTAACTTGTTACACAAAACATTGTTTTTTCAATTTCAGGAAGTCTCTTGATGCCCTTTGGTTGATTTTGTTTTGCTTGTTATCTGGACAACTAATATTTTTTCCTGTTAGGGGGAAAAAAAGATTTTCCCAAGCAGATTAAAGATGTTTTTTAAGCATATGAATGGTGACATGGTTCACTTTCATTGCTTTGTTTATTTTTAATAATGAAAAACACCTTAATTTATTGTAGCAAGATGTTCATCCTGGAGTAAACCTTGAATTGAGTTTTCGCTTGTTGTTTCTGATTTGTTTGTGGCTTCTTATCTCAGGGAAGGCTGCAAGTGTTTTCTCATGCTTTTCTGAAGTCAAGGCACGTGACAGAGTTTTCTTCACAGCACATTGATGTCTGCCAACAACGACAAGCACATTTGCAAGAAGGGCTGACTTTATTTGATGGTTTTGAAGCTTATTCTAAATGAATTAAAGAAGGTAGGCCCATCCAGCACCAATATCAGGGGGATTGTTTGATGTGATCTCAGGTCTTTTTAAAAAAGAATAAAGGAGATGGCTTGTGAATGAGGTGCAGGTCTGCAAAAGGGCAGCTGAGGTAAAGTCAACCAAGCTTATTTTTGGGAATGAGGACCCCGGGTACCTTAACCCCTTCTCCTTCACGTCTTAGGTTCCTATTCTGTGCTTTGCAAAAGCAGCGACATTTCAGTGCCTTCAGGCTGGGGGTCTATTTTGCATCAATGCAGATGTAAGCAAGGCAAGAGGAAATCAGGCTGTTAAGCTTTAAAGGAGAAAGGCCAAAAGTAAGAAGGGGATAAGAGAAGGCAAAAAAAATCTTAATTGTGTATTGTGAGTAAAACCCCTAGATGTTGTGCGCACCACCGGTGAGCAGGTGCCAGAGGAGCCCCATAAAGATGTCCTTCCCAGCCACAAATCCACCTCCCACAGCCTCATGCCAGGCTGGCTGCAAGGGCTGTGAGCAGCTGGGGCTTGCAGGAGGTCTGCCAGCCCCAGGGAAGCTGAAGTGCAGTGGCCACTGCTCGGCAAAAGGACACAGATCTCTGCTCCAGCAGGTGGGTGTAGGTGGGCAGGCAGCTGCTCCAAACACAACACACGTCCCTGTTTGTCCACTCGCTTGCTGGGCTGGAGGAAACCACCGGGGCTGTCCTGCCCACCAAAGGCTTGGAGGAAGTATGGCCAAGGTATTTTTCTTGGCACAGGGACCTCCAGCATTACAGGCCTACACATGCTGCCTGACCCCAGCGAGCTGCCTCCTCCAGGGACTGCAAATCGTTTCCTCCTGCTCCAAAGGGGAGGGAGGCCCTGCTGCCCCTGCATGCCAGTGATGGCATTGAGATCGTGTGGATCTTTGTCAGCTGAATAACAGCATTATCCTCCCCAAACTGCACCGGTCCTGTCCCTGTAGGAGTCACTGATGTTTAACTGCTTCACGCATTTTCAACTACCGGTGCAAATAATACCTTAAACTCATACTGGGGATCAAAATCATAGAGAAATTGAGAAAATCTCATCTTCTGGAGTGGACATCCTCTCCTTCTCTAGTTTATATGAGTTATTTGATAGAGCTGCAATAGGTATTTGCATTATCCTCTCTTCTTCAGTAATCTGCATTTTATTAAGCCAGCTACATGCAAGAGGCAGGCTAACTCTTACTGAGCATTTCAAATGTCCTGTAAGCAGAGGGCAAGTTTGGGGAGCAGGCACAGATGAATTTATTAGTAGAGCTTGCAAGACAGGTACAACCCCTTCCAACATGAAAGCTCACCTTACTCCATGAAATGCCTGAAAGCAGAATTCAACTTTTGCCTTTTCTGACTATCTAATAACAAAACTGGCTAAGCATCTCAAGCAGGTGCTTTCAAGGAGGAAAAACAAAATCCATCAGCAGGTTTATGGCACAATTTCAACAGTAACTGAAAGGATCTGGGTCTGGTGGTGAGAACAGCTGCACCTAGAGACCTCTTGGACAAACAGCTGGACCAGATCCAACAGAGAGCTGTAATTGCCACATTATTACATTAGCCACTGAAACATGCAAGTTGTTGCACATAATCTCTTTTCCAAATGATGGTGGTATAGCTACCACTATTTCTATAAGCTCTTACTGTGGCAATAAAAGCCCAACTCAAGCCTGGAACCCTTGGGTATTAATTTCTGCACAAATTTGGGAAAAAACATTAACAGAAGGAATGATGGAAAATCAAGATGGGCAAATACCAAAATCATGATGTGCCTGTGCATGTAGACATGTGCTGTCCTTGAACAAGGCGGACATACCACCTCTGTTCGAAGGAAATGCCATTCTGGGAACAGAGACCAATGAGAGGATCCAGCCAGTGGCTGTGTCGAAGGCACTGAATAACTGCAATGGCCCTGACCAGCCTCACCTGGGGCTTCCCTACATCCATGGGCCCAGGGTTCTATTTAAGCTCAGTCCAGGGCTCCCAGCCTTTTAACCTCCTTGTCTTAACCTCTCTGTCAAATGCATTCAGAAGCTCATTGCCCTGTTTTCTATTGCTGACTTACCCAGCCTTTCATTTGTTTGACCTCATGGCAAGTGTGGGAAAAGGCTGAGAAGGGAGCGTTGGAGGGTGGATGGGGGAGAGGGACAGGGAGGTTTTGAAGGACATGTCCCAAAGTGACAAACTCCTTACTGAGGCCTTGCTGCAAATGCAAAAGGTTCAGACATCTTGAAGAGGTTCATAGGTTTGTTCTACAGCACTACTAATTTTCTGAAAAATGGAACACTTTTTAATAACAGGAGAACAAAGGCTGGAGGGGGTATAGCCAGCACTCCAAGCACATAAAAATCAGAAAGGAAACCAAAATATTTCTGATGAGGTTTAAATGTGGGCCTTGTAACAGTGCTGGGAAATGATGAAACATCCTAGGCATCCATCATTACCCTGATTTCCAGACAATAGGTCTGAGGGCCTGCTTGGTGCAGGGTTAGGTCAGCCTTTCCTGCCAACCTTGCAGGCACAGTGAGCTTTGAGCCCGAGGACACCCTTGCCAGGGGCACAAGGGGAAGCACAGGGGTGATGCAGGGAGTGGACAGCAGCTGAGTTGGTAATGCACAGCCAAGGGCCTTGAAGTGCAGATGCTCTTCCTTTACTCAGTGACTGCTGCTGGCTGGCTCAGATGGATGGCCTTGTCCATTCTTGGCCCCATTTAATGTGAACCCCAGAGACCCAGGGCAGACGCTTGCTATGCTGCTCCCACCACTGGTGTAGCTGCACTTGGCCTGTTTCAGGTCCTGTGTTTGTTAAGCAGAGGTGATTACTCTTGCCCTTGTCACAGGGATGATGAGCTGTTGATGACTCTAACCTCACCTGCTCAGTGCTGCAGTGTCACTCTGTGTGGACAGGGAGCTCTGGGTACTTGCTTGCTTTTGCCAGTCTTCCCTCATTCTCCCTGTTAAATAGGCACCCTCTGGATTTCCCTAACTCACTCAACACAGACATACATGATATTTCTCAGCAAGTCTTGGCTTTGCATTGGCACCTTCCCAGGGGGCCGCAGGGGTGTGTGCAGCCCAGAGGAAGGCTTGGCTTTCTCTGTTGGATTTCATATGTTATTTGTGCTTACCATACTCTGCTGCTGATGGTAAATGAGTGACTGTGTAGGGTGCTGTGATGCTTCTAGCCTGATCTGGCACTCCAAACATGTACCCTGCAGCCAGCTGGCTTCCTCAGTGACTAGGTCAACCTCTTCCCCTCCCTCTCCCTCCCTGTGATTCCTATTCCCTGTGCACAGTGCTTTGAGTGCTCTGGATAGAAACCTGCACAAGGAGTTGAGCTGCTGCTGTTGCCCTTCTGCTCTGTAACCTCCAGCTCAGCAGCCCCCATGTGCACATTCAGTCCTGACCACGGCACCAGCTCAGGGACGTGAGGGACTCATCTGAGACTGGGACTGCGTTCGCTCTGTACTAGGCAGGCAGAGCAAGAGGAACTTTAGCCAACATTTTCTCTTCCATGAAAACCACCCACAGGGCTTCACAGAGCTGTGTGTGTGAGCGTGTGTGTCCAGGGACACAGGACGCGTGTTCCCACTTTAGCCCTTCAAGAACAACAGTGTAAATGGGCTCCCCCAGGGAGTCCTGGCTGCCTTGCTGCTGGAAGAGACACAGCTGCAAAGCATCACTCAGAGAAGAAAGCGAACATGGGAGAAATGGATGTTGTTTCATATGCCTTTAAATAGCTGATAGTATTGAAGTTAGAGCTACTGCTTACAGCTTAATCTCTTACTTGATTTTGGGGCAAGATCACATGGTGAGGTCACTGCTTGCACTTGTACAGCAGTCACTTTTAAGGATACAGAACTATGAGTTATGATTATGTGACATAAAGTAGAAAGAAAATCTTGATCTTGAAAGGGGGAAAAGCCTCTAAACACTTAAACTTACTGCAAAAATAACCAAGAGAGCCAGAAAAAAACTTACCCAAATATATTCCAGTATGTATAAATAAGGTCTCTATTCTCCAATGTTCTTCACTGCAAAAGGAAATGTCACGTTGAGCCAACTTGTAACCCAGATGAAATTACATGTGTTTGTTTATTTTACTTATTCTCCTGTTTACAATGTGTTGCACTTGGTGGACATATTTTTGTGCATGCTGTTGCGTTCCAGCGTCAATATTATCAAAATGCATTTTCATGTTTGCCACCCAGACACTGGCTGAATTGTGTTTCTGGGTACCGGTCACGTACATGAACAAGGTCTGTGTGTGTCTGTGTGTGTGCATGTGCACTTGCTAACTCAGGACTCATAGCTCTGCAAATTAAACCTAATTATGCATACAAAACAGTGAGGAAAGACTTTCTGCTTTTTATCAGCTACATGATTTTAAGAAGGGGGAGGAGATAGGTTTGCTGCTCAGGCCATTTCCAGGAAAGTGTTTCAGTGGACCCTGCAATTAATTTTAACCCTTCATTTTAAGGTCTATTATGTATAAGGCACTGTAAGATACCAGTCCGAGGAATATATGGGATGGTCCTTTCTGCTGTCTAGTGTTAGTGGCTCTGCAATGACTTGCAAACAGTGAATGTGAATGCTTTGGTTGATGGTGAATTTGGTGGAGGGGTGGCTGTTCCTGCTGCATTTGCTGTGTGGCATTGTTTCAGAATCCTTTTGGGGTGACGTGTGCCTCACAGGTGGGGATGTCCTCCAACTGTTTGGGAATCATCTGTAGCTGTAATGCATTACTTTACTTGATAAGAAGCTATTTTCTCACTAGCCACCTGGATGCTTCCCATAAAAACTGCACACCAAGGGTCTATTCATGTTGGCCTACACAATGGATTTCCTTTCCATGAGCATTCTTGGAAATAAAGCTCGGCTCCCTGAATGTTTGTGAATAAAAAGGTTTATGGATCCCATCTAAACAAAGCAACAGTTTTAGTAGAAAGAACTTATTGTTTTGCTGCCTTTTCCCAGCTCCAGGTTATTTCAGCAGCCCACCAGTGGCTCCAGCTTGTGTTTGAGTGTTAGCACACTCAAAGGTTGGCTTGGAAGAGGGTTGGCTCAGGAGAACGTTGCAGGACGGAGACCAGAACCCTGGATTGTTTTATTGCAGGAATTGGATTAACTCATGTGAGCTCATTCTTTGGTCTTCATTGCATTGTGTTTGGCAGTTCCTGCACCACGATGGCATCTAGGTTAAGTGGCATTGTTCTGGAGTCAGTGAGGGAACAATCTTGTATTGACTAGGTGTGAGGGAAGGACAAGGTGATCTCATAAGTTTTTGTCATTTTTGGTACCCGTGTTTCACTTGCATGTCCATTCTTATAACCTTTTCTCTCTGCCTGAAGATGATAATTCTCTACATGCATTGGAGGGGCTTGCTTCACGAAACAGTGGAATTTGGCTCAACCAGGCCAGTGCATTTGACAGAACAACTTGCTCTCCATTAACATTGGCCAGGACAGACTCTTACCCTGTCAGGCACTGGGCCATGGGCCTACCTTAAGTAGGTGGCTTGCCAGCCATCCATGTTTGTACTTGTCAGCACTAACTGTCCTGCTTTCCTCCACCTCTGCTGTGCGCTGCTCTCCTGAGGGAAGGTAGTAGAAAAGTCACAGTGCACTGGTGCAGAGAAGACTCTGACTGTCCTGGCTGTCATCAAGAACTTGAAGGACTACATCATTCAGGATCACTGAGGTGCAGTGCACTGTGGTCTTCTGAGCAGACCTCATGCTGTATGAGCTGCCCTAGGAGTGTATGTGGAGAGCTATCACTATGGACTTGGACTTCTCTGGGGAAAAAAAAAGGACTGCTCCAGACCAACAAAATATTAGGACAGCTAATGTAAAAAAATAAATTTCTGACACTGTGAAACTCTGGGTCTTGCCTTCTTTGTTACTGACATCCAAGCATTCTGCTTTTAAAATCTTCATTGGTTAACAGTGAAATACAGCTTTCACTGAACATATCGACTGTTCTTCATAGATCTGAGTACAGATCAGGAAAGAAGTCTTGGTTAAAGGCCAGAAAAAAAATCTGCCTTGAACAATAAAAGTAGGAAAGATTGGTTTTGACTTCAAGGTGAAAGAAATATTTGATTTTTTTTCTATCTATCTTCTCCCTGGAATCCTAACCTTAATGGTGAGGTTTTAGGAGCAAGAATGTGAGAATGGAAGAAAGACTTTCCTACAACACTCTTCCAAAAGCAGTGTTGGGTTTCCCCACTGCTCCTAATGTGGAGCTTCTCCACATGCTTTGTTTCTGTTTTTCTGTCTTTTTGGTGACCCTTTTTGCACTGAATGGGAGCATCTGTAGCTCTTGGAGGGCAGATGTTACTGAGGGGCTGATAGGCAGCAATGGTCCTGGGGGAGATGGGATGCCTGTTGGCGGAACAAAGGGTGTGGAGTCACTGTGTAAGTGCCTGAGATCTTTGTATATACCCAAAGACTGATCAAGCTGCAGGACGGGAGAGCTACCCCAGGTTTGTCAGTGGTATGAGAAGCTCTGATCATCTGCCTGTTACGGTGATGAGAGACTGTGATCTGCACCCACCACCCTAGTGGGACCTGCAGCACTTGGACCTCTGCAACTTTGAAACACATAAACATAATCCTGAAGCTTCACAGAGACCCTGAAATAAGGAGTGGTTGACTTAGCTGGAGGCAGCTGTTGAAGGTGGACAAGCCTTTTAGTCCTAAAACTGTTTCATAGGAAGAATTTTGCCACCACAACTTCCTTTCTCCATCTTGATTTCTGTCAATCAGCATCAGTTTCTGTGCAAATCCCAGTAGTTTCTGTGCAAATCTCAAATTTCAGTTCAGAGACAGCTAGAGTGGCTTAATCCCTGCCACAGTATTTATTTTATCATAATCACGTTGTATGAAGTACTTCCTATGCACAAGTGACACTCTGTCTAGGGACATGTGGTGTGTGCCAGGCAGTGGGAGGGGTCCCCCTCCTGCTGGCTGCTGGACAGGAATTTGCCCAGGTCTCCCTCCTGCTGTGTTTTATGAACCTGCACTTCTGTGGCCTGTGTGCAGGTCAGATTCACCTGCCCTGAAGATCCACCTGTGGGTGGGAAGCAGCACAGGCATCTCTAGGATCTGGCTAGGTGCTGCAAGGCAGGCTGAGCTGGAAGCATGGTAAGTCATGCTGGCAGTACTGGTTTGGGCTATTCTAAGGAAGCCGGGTGACAAAACTCTGTCCCAGGACAATTTTAGAGGTTTTTACTTTCTGCTATTGCAGTGGCAAGCTCTAAAGATATAGTGCTTTTCCTGTTAGAGGAAGCTACAGATGCAACTTCTTATCCATTCACAGAAACTTATCCAGCTTGTGTTTTGCTAAAGACATCAAGGAATGTCTTCTGAAAGGAGGCCAGTGATATTTTCATGTTCCAGTGAGGAAAACTGAGGCACCAATCAATGAAATGAAGAATAGACCAAGTGCAACTAGAACATTAGGTGCACATACTCTTACCAGTGTGCCCCCCGCCATAGCCTCATGTAGAAAACTCCAGCTGGGAGAGAGGGACAGAGAGCTGAGCTTGTCAGAGATGCTCCTGCAGAAACGGAGAGGCAGCTTGCCTTGGGGATCAGTAGAGAAAATACCCTTGCAATGAGCAGTAGGTGCTGTTGCACAGGCGTGTCAGAGAAAAGTCTATTCCCGTCAGATACATTGGAGAAATTGTTTTGGAATGGTTCATTGACATGAATGCACATCCTCAAAAGAGTGTCAGGAGCAGAGGAACTATAGTGATATGAACTTCTGTGTTGGAGAGTAGGGTGAAAGTTTAGGAAGGAACATGGGTACATTTACTTCTCCATTCTTCCCCAAATCACTTTTAAAATACCCTGGAGGTGAGGATGGTTTCCCAGCCAAGGGTGGCCTCACGATCATACCAAGGCAAAGTGGAGTTGTACTGCACTGTGGGATCATGGAAAAAATGCTGTTCCCTGTGGGGTTCCCTCATCTCTGGCAGACATCAGAAAGTGGATGGAAAATGCTGGATGGAAGATGGTGGATGGGAAGTGGGATTTTTGGACTATATGGAGCTTGAAGAAGCAGATGAATCCTGGAGACCTGGGGAAATGTCAGACTCCTTTCCCAACTGCTCAGGTGGAATGAAGGCATGTTGTGGATGTGAGAGAGGGGAAGGGCCATACAGCTACTCGATAGTCCAGGCTTGGGCACACCAGTGCCTGTACTGTGATAGGATAATGTGACTGGAGGAAGGAGCGGGATTTAGAGGTTGCAGTCCCCAGCCTCCCTCCTACAAACTCTTCCTTACACACATACACACAGCCCTTGTTGGTGGAGTGATGCTGCAGCTGCCATGAGAGATCCAGGCAAATCCCATAATAGAGGTGTGGAAAGAAAAAGCAACCCGGGAATGAAAAGAGCTCTCCATCATGTGCAGGTTATTTTCAAAGGATGGCATTGCTGTTTTCCCAGGCAACAGCAGGCCAGGAGGCAATGTGGGTGGGCAGGTGATCAGGGCGAAGCAGAGAGCTACCATCTCCAGCCAAGATGGGGATGCTGTTTACAATAAACAGAAAGCTGTAAGAGAAGGGAGGGACTGTGAGAGGGAGCTGGGGAGGTCTCCATGGAGACACTTAACCTGCTCCAATGGGTGCCTTCAGAGACTGGCACTGACCAAGTCCCTAGGAACAAAGGCACCTGGCATGGGCACAGCAGGATCCCTGCCACACGTGCCGTCTGCAGTGAGGTGGAGATTTCCAGACCTGTTATTCAGCACAGAAGAAAAATGGCATTGAAATGACATTAAGGTCGGGACGCAAGCCATAGAAAGCCAAGAAATTCAAAAAGTGACAGCCAGCTGTTTACTTTCAGCAAAAGCCCTGGGAGGAGGGGGAGTGGGCAGAGGAGAGGGAGGGCAGGGAAAGGATGCTGCCTTTGCTGGGCTGATAGTGTGGTGACTTGCTTTGTCTCTCAGGGTGGCAACAAGTATCCTCTATTATTATTTTGGAGCAATTATTGTGAAACCATCTGCATTTGTTATTATTCTCTTATTGTTTTGGATCAATTCTTGATGGTGTGAGAGGGGTAAGAATTGAGGAAGAGACTTTCCTGGAAGATAAAGCACTAGATGGTAATTTTGTGATTTACCTGCAGGAATGCACAACACCTGTTTATCTGCCTGGGGACATGGCCGATTTCATTGCCTCCTCCCTGCCTGTTCCAGCCCCTTAGGAAGGCCTGGACTAATATCTGAAGCTGAGCTCTGACTACTTTACTTTATGACACTGAAGTCAGAATTCCTCCCTCTCCCTTTCCAGCCCTGGGGAAAGTGAGGATGTGTGCCCTGGTGTACATTTCAGCTGTTAACAGTCTGGGTATACCCTCTGTCACTATGGTGCCTCACCACCCTGTAGCCATGGTGTTCTGTGAGGAAGAAAGGGGTATGAGGCTGTGGTTGCTCACTTTGGGGTCTCAGAGAGTGTCTGCATAGTGACAAGACCAGACTCGTGACCCCAGGCTTACTCACAGCCAGCATGCTGCAGGTACAACCTTCAACCTTGGATTCAGACATTCCCCTCACTTCTCCTGAGGAAACTGGGGAATGCTACCAGCTACTCCTCTGCAAGTGTTCTTCCAAATGGAAAGCAAGATTCATGGCATTAGAAGCAGACAAGATATGGAGCAGCCATACTCGGTAAGCCATGGTACTTCCGTGGCGGGCACGCACCCGAGCTGTGCTGCACTTGCAGGGAGAGCAATGTGACAGAGCATTTGCAACCGTCCTGCTTGAAGGAGGAAGGCTGAGGATGCAAGGCTGCAGTTCCCATTTGCACTGGTGTGGGAAGGTGGAGGGAAATGACAGTGTGGAAAACCGCCTTTTTACCCTCTTTTCAGAAGAGCTCACAATGTGGAATGCGATGAAGTGATGGTATGGTCTGTGCTCCTGTGCCAAGAGCTGTGTCGCACAGAGATGGAAACCACCGAGTCCACCTAGCATAAACAAAGGAAATGGGGAAATGATTTACTGTAAAATTAATAAAAAAGTGATCTATCTCAAAGGGGAAATGCACAGACCACACCTGGGGGTTCGGAAACATTGACAAGATAGAAGGGGAGTAGGCCAGAGAGAAAGGTTTCATCTGCAGCCTTTAGTTCAGCTTTTCCAGTGCTGCCATGCCCTGGGGTGTCTTGGGAACAGTACAGAAAGCCTAGGAAGACAGCCCTGAAGGAAGGTGGCACTGCTTCACACGCTGAAGGTGTCAGTGGGCTCTGTCTCAGTACGTGGAGGGGAAAAGGGACAAACCAAACTATCCATCACACAGCACCAAAGTTCATGAAGTGCTTTCTGGGGGAGTTTTCCCATGAGTCTCAGGTCCGTCAGAGATGGGACACCAATGCCAACAGATCGATGGTCTGGACAGAAGAAGCAATGGGAGATGCCCTCAGGACTAGAATGGCTTTTGGAGGGCATTACTGCTGACAGTCATGTTATGCAGCCCAGATGTCCTCTGACTTTGAAATGTTATCTTTGAGATCTCCAATATATCTTCATTCTTACCCCCATGACAGTCCTCTAGGCTCTTCCCCTTTGGGCCATTAGGAAGAAAAGCTCCACAGGGGAGACAGAGAAGGATGAAAGAATGGCCACATTTGAATGGATAGACTATTTAGATCCAAAACAAGAGCAGTAGGCCACTACTGGGGGTGTCAGATGCACTGTTGTGACTCAGGACGTGCAATAGTCAAATACCTGAATTACTAACATGCATTTCCATATGAAGAGTCACTTTTCTGAGCTCTGGCATTACATATAACCCCTAAAAGCTACAAAGTAATGTAAACCAAATGATTAATAGACCAAAGATTTTTAACATCATTTTCAACACGATGTTTCTTTAATGAAACAATGCCAGCTACTAACACAGCTACTAACTTCTTTTGAAAATGCTGGATAAATGCCTGCTCTTACTGGTTTTCCACACAGCTGGAAAAAATTCCTTGAGTGGAAAAGTCCCTGGGCAGACAGCATACATCGAAAAAGATCCTCTGTGGACACTGTATGAGCATGCACGTCTTCGGAGTCTTTCCCAGAAGCAGGATCAACCTGGGGAAGGTGCACTATGAGGGACCTGGCTCTGCAGTGGTTGTCCAGAAGTCCCCATCGAATGGTAGGGCAGAGCTGGGCTGCTGCTTGCTGCTTACAAGTGACCAGGGATTTTGTTCACAGATAATCTCCCAAGGAAGGCACACCTTCTCTTGAAGGACTTCTTTGGTGCTTTAAGAGGCAGGTGCCAGGAAGGCTCCTGGCAGCTGTATGGGATTATCCATGCTGGGACTTTGCTCCCCAGCAGGCTTGGTCCTGCTCACTGTCCCACATCCACGTGGGCAGGTGGCACCACCGGTGTGTGCTTGCTGTCTGCCTCACAGCGGGGCCAGCGGGTCTGGGGGTCACCGTGCCCGCTCCAAGCTGCAGGACAGCTGGGCACTGGGATGTGCACTGAAGGGCTGGGAGACAGTGGGATCTGCCATGCCTCTGCCTTGGGTAACAATGGAGATGCAACGAATCATGAGTCTGGATCTCAGTGGTGTCCTGCCTTGGGAGATGTTGGCTGTGGGCTGCCCATGTTCAAGCAGTAAAGAGCTCCTCCCAGCAGGTAGAATGATTCACACAAACCCTTTCTTTCTCTTTAATTTTCACCCTCTTCTTCATTTGCAGAGACCCCACAGTACTAGAAATAATTTTGTTGAAGCATTTGGGTAGCTCTGATCCAGAGGCTGGAAGCAAAATCTGCTTTACTAGCTCAAAATAAAACCATTGCTACTGAGGCACAGGGGAATAGATGGGAGAGGCTATCTTTAGTAGTCTTAATGTATTGTAGTCTTGCAGTGGTTTTGTTAATTTAAATATAATTTGACATTAAATATAATGTCTTCACATAGTGTGGAAAAAATGGACACTAGGATTCTTTTTCAGAACAGACAACCTTAGATTAATTGACCCAAAATTATTGCTTGCACATAATCTTTCATTTCCAAACCATAATATTTTCTATAAATATACGTAGGGCCCTGTGACAAATTGTAAGGACTCCAGACTAGCTCTTGTAATGAAGCTGAGGCACTCTGTTGAGCAAATCAACTATTTCATCAGCCTGTATTTGTATTACAAGAAACTGCACTGTAGTATGACAAATTCACCATCTGGTCACTTACTGCTCTACACATCTGTATTGTATTATTGGTTGAGACCATGATGGCAGGATTCATCCCTTTTTTATTTAGAAGATAGGTGTTCAGTCTAAGTCAGTTGTGAGGAGGCATCTTCAAATAGCAGCTTAACTTCTCCTCCCCCACTAACAGAACCTATCTTGGGGTGGAATGAATTATCCTTTGGAAATACCTCTCTTTCTCCCTCAATTTACTTTGGACACTGCAAAGATGACTGGCTTAGACCAAATGACAAAGTGTTACTTGGGCTTGGGCTGCATCAGCAGCTCCTCTGGCTACACATACAGTGAATATGAACATGTGAACACAAAACATGTCTGTTAATATCTGCAGAGAAGGATGCTTTAAATGCACCCAGCTGGGCTCAGGCTGTCAAGACTGAAGGCCCATAGCTAACAACCTAAAGGCTTTATTTAGATATGAAATCAGTTACTAGTTGAAGGGGTTGTCTGAATATGTGTTCTGGACCAAGCAGTCTGTATTTAGCCCCATTGTAGAGTCATTTCCTGGAAGTTTTTCTTTTGTTGTGTCTCTTATAACTCTGAATATCTCCTCAATTTTCTATATTTATTTCTTTCCCTCCTTTTGTGGAGTGCATTGTACAAATCCCTGGCTATGACAATGTCCTTTTTTTTCAGGAAATGCTCTGAACATCACACCAGAGCAGTTACTGTTTAGTGGTGAGGTCATTTCAAGAGAAAGGTTTTGCGCCACGTGCAAGGTTTGTTTTGCCTGGAGACAGACGACCAGGTCTGGGAACTCCAGCCAGACAGGGCACAGAGAGAAATCCTGATAAAAACTGCTGTACTCAGTATGAAGAGTGAGCAGTCCTTCGAGAAGAATACAGATTACATGCATTTTCCAGGTGCATGTGGTAAAGAGAAAAACAGACTACCTAGAGAGCACAGAACACAGAGCACATGCAGCTTGTGGGTCATCATGGTTGTGTCACTAGGAAACAATTGTCTCACTAAAATACAACGATCAAGTTACGTTTTCTTAAGATATCTGAATTTGATTCTTGCCTTCTGTCGTTGCTGGCCATTTAAAAAACCAAAGTCACTTGTCAATATCCTTGTTCTTTAAAACCAGTAAAGGCAAGGGTGTGAACACTGACTCCATGAACAGGGCTGCCAGGGATCGTGTCTTCTGCATTCAGAAAGGTCATCTTAAGCCACACTAATGGAGGCAACATGAGGCATGCAAGCCTGGCCACATCATGGAGGCTGTTGGGTACATGTGTCCCTTCCTGAAGGGTTCCTTTCCTCCACAGGCCGTTTGTGGGAAAGCTGCACCTGCCTGTTATCTCTACTCCCCTCTGTGCATTCTCACAGCCCATGCTGGCTGCTCAGCTCTAGCTCTGTCAAGAGCAAGCAGGTTTTTGGAGCTGTTTAAACAAGCCATTAAAATACACAGACCATTCAAAATGGAGAATCTGCTATGGTGGTGACTCTTACCCAACCAGCAGCTTTCCATGAAAGGAAAGTTCTAGTTTTCTTAAACTGGTGCCTGTCCTGCAAAGGCACCGTGCAAGAGTTATCAGCCTGCCAGGTGGAGTGAAGAACCTGGATCAAAATAGGGTTTTTCCAGCCATGAACAAGACAGACACATGGGTGGATCAAACTGGAGGTATTTGAACACACATATATTAAGCCTACATTGAATGGTGCAAACTACATTGAATGAGCCTCGTTAGTAAGACATTACTAACTGAGACATACAGATCCTTTTCTTCTTTGTTTTAGCAGTCTAAAACACTACATCTTCATCTGGATCACAGACCTGAGATGAAATGTCACCTCTCTATGAGAAACTGTGCCTTCCTCTACACTTCCAGCAACAGCAAAGCAAACAATACTTCACATTTGTTGCCAAATCCTATTGTAATGTCATTTTTTCTTTTCTCGGTGAATGCACTGGCCTTCCCAGCACTTCCACAGCACAAGCTCACTCTGATACCAAAGGCACCAGTGCTGCTGCAGGCTCTCCACCAGCGGTTTTGCACCCTGACATCACATTTCATATGAGGAAGGCTCAATGTGATGATGCCATAGAAATGCAGCAGTCTGAAGCTGGGAGCTCAGGGGGTCTCAAATGCAGGTTTTCATGCAGGGTTGTACAGTGCTCCAGAAAAGCCAAGCACAGGCACCGTCTTGGTGCATCACCATTGAGAACTCTTGATGTGGATGTGGGTGAATGGCCAATACCACATACAAGAAAAGGGTTTTTTTTCAGTTCATGTTTCTCATATCTCATTTAGTGAATCAAGTTAAAAGTTTATGCTTCCTCACACAGGCCAAGGAAGTTTATAGCTTGCTCTGAAAAAAGTTCATGAGAATAGACAAAAATTTTGCAACTGTCACAGCCCACAAACAAAAAAATCGATCTGTGGGGTGAAATGAGATTCCCGCTCAGCCTGAGCAGTACCATAGCCAACCCCTGGAATGTTCCTTTAAACAGCTCTCTGAAATTCCCAGAGTCACTGTCTGAAACCAGCACTTCAGTGTGTGACCTTTACGGGTTATGGTAGTGTTAGGCATTGGCCCACTCTCATGCAAGTTCCATGAAACCTCAACCCATTGCTAAACTTCCATATTGATATATTTTCTGGTTCCAGTGGTGCATAAAAGAAACAAACTCCAGAAAGCCCCGCTCTGGATTTTCCCCTGCTCTCTTGTGAATCTTAAATCCATCGTGTTATTTGTTAGTACTGCCCATTCACTCACACAGGTTCTGTTGGGTGTCCAGGAAGAGCTGCCCACCTCCCAATTGCTGATGTATTCAAAGCCCAGAATGGAGCAGCTGAAGACAAATTTCTGCCTGCTTCCTTTGTCTGGTTTCTATCTCAGCGACATATTTCTTCTTTTTTTCCTCATTGTCTGTACATGGCAGGAAGTGATCACATTACATTTTGTCCCAATTCAGCTGGGACAGCACTTGCAGTGCTTCTTCATCAGTGTTACATTGAAGGAGGACAGCTCTTATCCTTCTCCCCGCTCTGTGCCTTTGCAGGTGCATTGCATATTTCTGCCTGCATAAACACCCCTGATGCCAGTGAGCTCACTCAGAGGAAGACTCCTCTTTGCCAAGGATCCTTTGGGAATGTGATCTCTATGTAAGCATCCTCTCCTTCAGCAAGTAACCGATAGCCATATCTTTGTGTCCTGGTGACTCTGAATACCCGGGTTAGCCCTTGGAAACATGAGTAGCCAGCACAAATAGTGACCTGCTGGGTACCTAAACAGCCCAAAGTGTGAAAGAGAATAAATCCTGCAGTTCTGCTTCATGCCTACTCATATGGGCATTCATCTAATTCAGCCACAAATGTCTTTCACGGATTAGTGCCACATCTTTTGCCTTATCTCATTCTTTCTTTGCATCTCCATGTCCTTCTCCATAATGAGTCTCAACTCTCCTGTGATCCATCTTCTTGTGGTGCCTGTAGCAGAAGGGATTCAAAGAAGGTACTCTATGGTAGATGTGAAGTTAGGTGTGATGAATGAGGACCCTGATCACTATGTCCTTACCATCTTGACACTAATGACTCCTGGGCCAAAACAGGTGGATAAAGAAGCTGGAAAAGTCCATCCTGAAGCCCAGGATGGGTTAATGCAGCTGCATCTGGCTGGCAAAGGAACACAATAGCAGGAAGATCCAAAATGGGGACATATTTGTGCACAGGGGCCAGATTGGGATGGAAGTGTTGGAAGAGGCCATGCTGGGACTGAGGCCAGTATGCCCTTGTTGCCACCTCATCCTCCCTGCAGCGTCAGATCTTGCCACAGCTTTCAGTACTGCTAGTGTTCAATGACTTGAGATCTCTGCAAATGAGAAAATGGGGAATGGGAAAGCAAAGAAGTTCTTTCTTCACCCTTTGCACCTCTCTTTGATCCCTTTCCTCACCTTTCTGTTGAGCCTCCCCTTTCCTGCAGGAATATCTCAGCACGGGTAGTGGCAGTCTTTGCCCCACTTGGGCTGCAGTGGTGTGTAGGATGTGCAACTGGCTTCCTCTGGGCACTGGCTCATTGCAGCTCAGTGACACATGGGAGAAAGTATCCCTGGGAAGCCACATGGAGTGACAGAGGGGAAGAAAGATGTTGTTTGCACGTGGTGGAGCCTCTGTGAGCACCAAGGGTGGCTTGTCCTTTCCTGTCTACCAAGCTCCCTGTGGGACACAGCAGAGCTGAAGAGCTATTCTCTTTGGCTATTTTGGGAGTTAATAGCAAAATAGTGAATAGCAAAAAAACTTATTTAAGGTTTGCAGAAGTCTCTATGTCTTCTAACTCTCCTCTTCAGAAAAAAAAAAAAGCACAAACCATGAAAACCTTCTTAATGTCTATGTCTTTGTAAAAAAATTGCCTTTGACTTGTGTCCAAACAGCAACCCACAAAGAGAACAGTTCAATGTTAGTGAGTGAGTGCAGAGGGCCAGGATTACTGCTGAATGCATGATTTGTGGTTATTACCCAAGCCTACTTATATTGTCTCACAGTTTACCAGATGTCTTTGTTTCTTAATTTTCCACATACAAAACTGGACAACAAAGATTAAAAATCCTGGATCCCTCTTTTCAGCTCTTTTTTTTTCAGTGAAAAGCTTCCTTCTCGGCTCACATGTCATCCAGGGAGAGAGCTCAGATCCCTCCCTGTCCAAGGCAGTGGCAGAGCACCGTCTCATTGCTGGCCTGGAGGCACGCAGATCCTCCTGCCTTGCTTTGGACTTGCCCCACCGGGTGTCAGCCGCATGCTGAAGCGGGCCTGTAAGACGCACGGGTATCGCAGCAGGGCGGGCTCTCTCCATATGAGCCTAAGCTGTGGTAGGAATGGAGCTGGCACTTCTCCCGGAGTTTTCTCAGCCTTCTGCTGAGCTCTAATTGCTCCCAAAAGGCACCGATGCTTTGGAGACACAGTCGTGGGCAACTACTTGTGCACTTCTTTGTAAGTATTTTCTCTCAAAATGTCTGATATTTGCTGCTTGAGTTGTCTCTCTGTGGTGCTCGGCTGTTTTCATCACGTGGCGTTTCTGTTTCCTAACTGGAGAAACAGGCCAAACTTTTGAGCAGGACTACCCAGGTTTTCAAACCTAGAAACTGGTTTATATGAAGCTTTACATCCACAGTTTCAGTGCTGGGAAGGTGCTCGCTAGCAGAACTCTATCACAGTACTCTTTCCAAACTTTGCAGAGGCTCAATGCCAAATCAAACCAAAAATCACTTTTATTTTTTGCATCCATTTCCAGTTATAAAAGGTGAGCTTTGTTATGATCTATAGATTTTGCAATGTGATTCCCCAAGGGCAGACAGGGAGTCTTTCCCCATCCCAGTTTTCCCAACTGCCCATTCTTCCCCCTGGCTTTGCCATTCCCTTCTCCTCCCAAAAACGCCTGTGACACAGTCTCCCCCTTTTCCTCTCAGTACAGCAGCCAGCCTTCCCACACTGAAAGGCCAGGCGCTCTGAAGGCAGGTGCTCGGGGAGAGCGCAGCGGCGCAGGGCCACGACGGACAGGAAGCCTTTTACTCTAATTAGTCTTTGCAGAAGTTTGGCATTTCTCCGTGGAGCTGTTTCCCCACTGATGAGGAGCACGTATCCAGCTCTTCCTTCTCACCTCGCACGTCCAAGCCTCCCGCCGTCTCCTGCTGGGCTGCAGGGGTTCGGTCGTGGATCACGTTGCTTGGAGGAAGCAGGCAGGGGATATGTGAGGACATAAACACTATTTTCTGATGCTGGGAGGGATTTCTTTCAACTCGGCCACATTCACGGCCTGAACCTGGATCATTTTTGCTACTCTCTTCCACTTGACTCCTCCCTACTGGCCTGGACTCACCAGGCTTTTGTCTGGTTAATCAGTACAACTCCTTCCAGGGCTTCCTGGGGGCTCTTTGGCCACTGGGTTATGAAGACCCATGAGTTCATTGTTTAAATTAAGTTCTTCTATATGGAAACACCACTGGTTTCCCATATGGTCTTGGCAAAGCCACCATCCGCTCCCCACCTAAATTAAATTTCACTAATTGAATTAGTTACCATTTTATCAGCTGCCGTTTTGCAGTAGTTTGTGAACCCCCAGGGGTTCAGGCCACGCTCAGTCAAGAGCTTCCCCACCTCACTCTCTCATTTATCATCGTGACAATGCACAGCGCTGGGAGAAGCAGGGGGGTGGAGAGTGCTGTGCCCTTCCCGAGCATCCCAGCCATCTCTGAGCATCCTAATGATTGACCTCTGTGAGTGAAGCAGCCCTGCGCTGACCCCAGACTGCTGAAAGGAAGCATTCTCCCCTTTGTAAAAATCCCCCTGCGATGGTGGCGCGGGCCAGACTGAATGCAGGAGTGTCAGAAGGGAAGCCCCGCACACAGGCAGTGGTGCCCTGGGACACTGCAGCTTCCATATGCCAGGGGACTAGTAGTGACAGGCCTGGGCTCAGGGGACAATGCCATCACGCTGTCCCATGGGCGAGAAAGGGAGAGGGGACACGTGGCAAGGGACAGCCTGAAGTGGATCTGCCAGCGTCTGGCAGTGGAGCGTGGAGTGTGAAGCGTGTCACCTGCTCCAGCCCCGCCTTCCCTCAGCAGGCACCAGGGGCTCGGCTATTGTTGTATCCCAGCAGGATGCTGGGGACGCAGTGCCAGAGTGGGGCAGTGGGTGCCCGGCACTGCCACAGGTGCTTCTGGCTGCTGGACTGCACCCACTGTTGAGAGCTGTGGCTGTCTACAGGTGCTGATGGCCATTTGGAAAAATATTGGCTCTCATGTTACAGCCTGGGGGGGCTAGGGAAGTGTAAGAGACACAGAAGCATCATCACCTCATGCTTCCAGATCCCGTGTCAATGCACTTCATCTCCTCTCTGTGGGGGAGGAGGGGGATGCATAGAAGCATCAGACAGGCTGGGGATGTAACCCTCTGGACTCAAACCTCCTGGAAATGCTTTCTAGGAACCTCAGCACTGCATAATCTTAGTGGTGTGGGAATGCTTCTGTGATGGAAACCAGGGATGGTAAGCCCAGCAAGGATATGCAGGTTTAGCAAGATGACCTTAGCCACCCCACCAGATTGTATTTAGACCCTTGCTGAAGGTAGACCCCTTCACTTCACTCAGATGCTGCCAGACCCAAATTTGCTTTGCAGATAAGGCAGAGACCCATTGGTAGTGACGATCAAGTTCAATATTTGCAGGATGCACCTGAATAAGACCCATCAATGTCTACAGCCAAACTCCATTACTTCCAAGATAATGTGTCAGAGAGTGACTTGGTTTTCCTCTGTGGACCTGTGAAGCAGAAGAAACTTAGATGTCCCTGGACAGAGGGAAACCAAACCTGAGAATGAAGCTGTACTGCAGTTCGGAGCAGGGACAGCATGCTTCTGTCCACAGCCACCTACACACTGCCTTTCTGGGGCATGTACTTGAAAGAAAACCAACAAACAAAAATCTGGTAAAAAAGGATTGAAGCTGAATGTGCATTTTGTGCATTTCACTGAAGCCTGGCTAACACCCAACATATCACACGTCCTTGATAAAACGCTGACTTGTTTCAGACACTCCACAATGGTGTTTGAATACCCGAGAAAAAACAGTCCCAGGAATACTCACTAGTTTTTCATGATCAGCAATGGGTTGATGCTCTAATTTATAACTAGTCACTGATATATAGTCCCTGACTAATTTTAACTTTTACTCATAAATCATCAAACAAATAGAGAAAGAGGTCACAGCAACAGATGAGTCAGAAATTGTTAAGAACAGATTTCTTGAATAGTAAGTGGGATTTATTCAAGTTGATTACTGGTTTCACCATTTTGATTCATATTGCAGGTTTTCACCTCATTTTCTGTTAAGTCATACCTATTGGCTTCCATTTTTACCTCTGCAAATAGACTTTAGCAAAGATCAGTATCAATTTTCAAATCAGAGTATGGCTGCATTAGTGAGGTTATGAAGTAATGAACATAAGCTGTGAAAATGTGTGCAAAGTCCGACACCCATCAAAGTACTACAAAAGCAGGAGGTCTGAAACCTCAGCGTGGTTCAGAGGCTTGGATCTGCATCAGTGGGGGTGATTGCAATATGGAAGTGTCCAAGCCAGTGAGTGATATAAAGCAGCAGCTGCAGCAGCAGCATGAAGAAGAGGGTGGACCAGCAGTGGGAGCAGGAAGATGGGGTGAAGGAAACAGGCACCCGGGGAGGGGCACCTGGCTCTGGGATGTTGAGCAGGGATGGTTGGGACAAGAAGCACTAAGGGGAGAAGGTGTGGGATGTGTAGTGTGGGTGGCACTGGGGTGTTTAAACAGCCTGTCTCACCTGACACTGTCGTGAGGCATGGATGGAGATGGCCTGTGAGTCCACCACCTCTGCACCTCCTGATACAACAAGTTTAAACGTGGCTGAACCTGGGTGCAATCTCTGGACACACCAGATGCATTATTACAGGCCTGTACTGCACCTCCACTCTCTCCCTGTCCACGCTCTTGTTGAGCAAACCACAAAATGTTTACTTTGCTTTTGGAAGACAATGGAAATTTACTCCAGAGCTTCACCTCATCACTGCTGGGACATTTCTGGGCAGCAGTGTTTCCAGCACCGTTTTGGTTCTTCCTCTGTCTGGCTCCTCCTGTACCAGAAGCGTCTGGCTTTGCAGCAGCACTATTTACCCCCCAATTTCATTTGAACCCATTGCCTCAAGTACTTCTGTGAACACTTCTTTCACATATTCTTCTGAATTTGCATCAGCCAAAACATTAGTCATTGAAACCTCCTCTCCTCCACACTGAACAAAAACTCTCCACAGATGAGCTCTGAGGAGCCAGGGGCTCTGCATGGGATCACATTCCCTCTCCATGTGGTTCTGGCTGCGGGGCACCTCCAGGAGAGAGGACGGATTTGCCAGCACCCATCCGCTAGCTCCATCTAGTGAAAAGACTACCGCGGCACCCGTCAGCTTGGGGACGAGGGGCCAGCTCCCCAGACTTCCCCGGGCCTCTGGCAGGATCATCCTGGCTTCTTCAAATCCCCAGGTGGGTTGCACTGGGGAATGTGAAGGTGGCTCGAAACCTGTGGGCAGTGAGCCACCGGGGCTGTGGCCCCAGCAGGAGGTGGAGGGGTGTGGGAGCAGGACAAGGCATGGTGTGTTGGCTCCATGGGTTCCATGGTTTTCTCACTGAATGAGGAGTGAGCCGGAGCATCTCCTACTGGTCTAGGGGCCAGAGTGCTCCTTCTCCCAGGATGGCGAATTTGCAGTGTGGATGCAGAATGAATCTGGTCTTTACACAGATCTGCTTTCAACTGTCAACGTTCTCATGTCTCTTGGTACCACATTTCTGTGACGACCAGCACCATCCACTGCCTGTCAGACATAGATGCCAGCACTAAGAACTTCATTCTTCCCCTAGGCTGGCTGTTGAGGACAGAGAGATGAATGCAGTGAACCTAAGTTTGCATCATCTGCAAGAGAAAAATCGTGCTTTAGCGTGAGTCACTTTATGTCTGCACAGGTTGAACAGTTGAGCAGGCACAACACAGACCACCACTGTACAGAGCTGTATAATTCCCTGGGGGAAAGAGGTGCTTTCGTGCTGTCCAGAGCTGACACAGTCTTTCCTTTTCCATGACTGGCACTCATGGTTCACCTTTTGGTGAGTCATGCCCCACCCAGTTACCTGTTTCTCTAAGCCGATTAGGACGATAGCTTAACTTTGTCTGTTCTCTTGGCTACAGAACCCTTTGGCTTCAACCAGGATATTTTTCCAAACTCTAGCTGAAGTGCATGAGTTTTAAGGTGATCTAATATATCACAGTAATTTTAAATTCTGCAATAACACGACAATTCTGAGGTGAAGATATGAGACTGGGACACCTAGTGTGTTCTTAACTGCTGCTGTTGGACAAGTGGAAGGAGGGATTCACCTGGTATTTCCTTTGTTCACTCTGTAACTCTTTGCTTTAGTCAGTGGATTCCTTCAGTAACCAAGATTAAAGTTATTTTTATTGTATTCATTTCTGCCATGTCACTGTCTATTGAATTAATCACTTTCATGGGAACGACACCCTGAAACATGGTAATCTGGGAAAGAAATGGCAATAATTATAGATTAACTTCTGGGTATGATGACTTAATATGGCAATTTGGCAAAAAAATAAAAAGGCCTGTACTGTTCTCATGCTGTGCAAAAAAAGGGGAAATCAGGGTGCGTCAGGAGGCCACTGAGAGGATGCACTTCTCTGGTGGGAACCACAATGGCTTATTGGGTCTGGCTCTGCTAGCCATGCTTGGAGACATTGAAGGAGGCTGAGAAATGACAGATGTGCCAGATAAGATCTGGAGGAACAAAAAACCTGCAATATGAAAACCCCTTCCTTCAGTTTAACAACTATTATCCTCCTTGAAGAAGGTTGAAAGTGATTTTGTTTTTGCCTATAAAAATCTAGATAAAAAGGAACTATCTGATATAATTGAATTCTTTTCCATTTAGTCAATGAGACTAATACTCTCTGCTGGTTGGAGGTTTAGGAATCTAAATCTGGAATAAAGGTTACATTTTTAAGAATAAACATAACAATCCACTTCATTTGAGCAATCTGGGGAACTGCAGTGTTATTCATAGATTACATTCCTCCCTGCAATAGAAAAAGGATCATTAATCATTCTTTTTTTTTTTTTTTTTTTTTTTTAAAAACAACATTGTAGTAACTCCTATATCCCTTCCAGGAAAAGCAAATTATTTATGTAAGTTTTGAAAATCATTTTGTGCTTGGTCTTCCACTGTGTGACTCACAAAGTTTCTCGTGTTTCTCTATATTTTGTTTCATTCCCTCTTGAACAAAAATATTGGGTTGAACCTTTCAGCAGCCTGCAGGTTAAACTGTGAAGGATATTTTTCACCCTCAGGCTGTTTCGTAGTTTAGCAAAGATGAAGCCTTGTGTAAAGCTGACCACCAGTGGCAGCTCTTCTCTCCCATTCCTTCTTCTTGGAGCACATATTCAGCACCATATCACAAAGTAAAAGAAAAGAAAGACAAAAAGTCAATTTTATCTAACCAGATTAGGTCTTCCACTAGAAGGAAAAAAAACATGGTCTTATGTCCTGTTTCTGTACTGCTCAGGTTCTTCAACCTTGAAACTTCATTTTTCACCATAACCCTGCAGTGTCTCCTGCCTGGCAGTCCAATTTAAGAGATTTAAGGAAATGTGGCACATACCCTCACACTAAGAAAAGTATTCCAAGAATGGGAAGATTCCAGGAATAGCAAATGTGGTATTACTCAATAAACATTAACAAGTAACTAATACCCCCTCAAGCCATAAAAGAAAGAAAAAATGTTCATTGACCTTTTTGGTACGAAATTATTAAGAAAAGTGTGCATGATTTGAAGACGTTTGATGTTCCTCTCCAGTGTGAATGCTGGATTTATTTACCGGAATTTCGAAGGCTCAAACTGGAACGAGGGGAAGCAAGAGAGGGGTTTTCCTCTGTGCATACTATAAAGGAGAGAAGTCAAGTGTCTTTGCATTGTGCAACACATGATTTCTGTAACTTAATCAAACTGTGTGTGCAGGGCAGGGGGTGGGGGAGAGAGTTAGATTGCATTGATAGGTCATTGCTTAGAGAAATTCCAGTTCCTGGAGCTCTTAACAAAAGAATTCACCATGAGGAGGGGGAAGGGTTGGCAACGAAGGCCTTTTTTCTCAAGAACTCCCATTTGGAACATATTATGCTCTTGCAACATGGGATGGATAAACACTGTATTAATGATTAGATGGAGACCAAGAGCTGAATTTGTTTGCATTTGATAAAGCAGTTGTTCTATTGACCATATGTCTTTACTCTTGGGAAGAAATAGCTGTTCAGAGAAAGCACGTCTCTTTGTGAGAATTAACTGGGCTCTGTGTAAAGGATGAACAGTCATTTGAACTGTGCCTAAAGCCACTGACACTTCACCTCTGTGCAAGTTTCACTTTCAGAAACCAGCTGTCAAGTTATCAGGCTGAGAGATGATCATTCCAACCTGCTAGGTTTCCGGTGATAGGCATGACAAGCATCACAGGGCTGTCACGAACTGGAATCCAATGCATTGCAAGTGAAAGGGAAAATAAACCACACACATTTATAAACAGGTAAATACAGAAGTGAAGCATTGCACCTGGGCTGATGTGTAAGTGCACAGAAGCATCCAGATTTGCCTTATGTAGAAATTCCAGAGTGTTCTTCTGGGTCTTTTTCCTAAACCCACCTTTTGATTTTTAAGCCACAGTCCTCAAGTTTTCAGGTACTTTTTCCAGGTGCTAAATGTTTGGAAGAACCACACCAAAATCTGAACAGAGTTTCCAGCTGGTTGCCTGGACAGGCAGTCTTACTCCCATTTATCCTGCTTAGCTAAGATGGGGAAGGGATCCCTCAGGAAAAATTGTTTTCCGTGTAACCCAGATGAGCCCTGGAAAGGGCATAAACAAAAGTGTTTCTCAAGATTTTGCCCCTGCTGCTCTCCTACCGAAAATTTTAGGAATTTTTCTTCTACAACTTAAAAACAATGATCCTACCTTTTAGGCAGGAAATAATAAATTGGCAGCTTTTGACCTGGAATTGCTCTTGGACTGGTCTGTCCAGGAGAAAGACCAGCACTGGGATGACAGCATTAGATTTTATTTTTTTTTAAATTTAACCCTTAGTTAAGTTTGTAATTTATTTTGTTTTCCAAAATGAACCATATATTCTTTCCTGGTTTTCCCATTTTAAGGAATCTGTGTGGCTTCCTTGAAAAATTTGAACTTTATCTACATGCTAAAGTTCACCCCAGGTATCACAAAGAGTGACAACCTAATTCTCAGTAAAGAACCCAAAGTTCCTGGGTATCAAAAATTACTATTTTTTCATAAAATTAAATACTTTATGCGTAGTGGTAACATCCCTACATAATGATCTGCCAGTGCAGAGAAAGGTTTCATCTGCTGCCTCTCAGAGGGATTTTCTCCCTCTGTGAATCAAAAAGGAAAAAGGTTTCAACCAGCCTGAAGGATTGAAGAGGGATCAGTTTTGTGTAAAATCAGTTTTCCACCCTTCAGTATAAGGGAAAGTTTTGTTCCTCTGATATTCAGGAATGGGAATGACACAATGTCAGACTGCAGGATAAAGTCCATGAGTGCGGGTGAGACTGTTGGATTGAGAACAAATAAGACAGTGCAAAAAGAAATAGGGAGGAACATCTTCAGACACTCGTGATTGCTCAGTAATCTCAGATGTGTGGCTGGAAGAGGAGATTATATGTATGGCATGGCTGGGAAGGATGCAAAGTAGAGAACAGAGACTCCCTTCCAGTCGGAAAAAGGAGAGTAGCTGAGGGAGCTGCCAGGGTCACTACGACCGAGAGCTGCCTGAGCAACAAGATATTCCCAAGACATGATGCTTGCTAAAGGAGGGACTGCTTCAAGTGAGAGCAGAAATTGGGCATATCTCAAACAGGCACATGGGAAGGACAACAGTCAGTAATTTATCCAGATTAGACAAGTTTCCAGAGGAAACACAGGAGACGGAGGCAGATCACTCGGATAGGCACCTGAATGAATGTGTGAAGAGTGGAAAACAGGAGTGTGGGATAAATTTGGGTGCCTCATAAGGACAATGTACAATGAAAATTTGCTGAGGCATCAAAGTAGTGTCCAGGTAGGAAGAGTTTATAGAGAACTGGATTCAGACCTGAGAAGGGTGTAATGATGAAGACCATATTTTAGACATGATGTCTGGGTGCTCCAGAGGTCTGTGATTTTGGACAACTGGGTCCAGCAGAACACAGGGGCTGCTCCTCTGTGCTGCATCTGGGAAGGCGGTTATCTTAGCTGGATATGCATTACTGTTGCGCCACCATCTAGGGTCCACAGTATCAAAAGCAAAAGGAAGAACTTCCTATAGAAATTGTTCCTCTCTAATGGAAGGTTTGCCTACTGCTTTCTACAGGAGGTTGCAATTGTTCCACAGCAATGACTGCTAAAAAAGGAAATAACCCCAGAGGTTGGGAGCTGCTGCAAGATACTTGCAAGTGCGTCACATGTGATGACAACGGCTAAGTGATGTCTTCTGGTGTTTTTATACTTTGTGTTGAAACAAAGAAGAGGCAGGGTGTTTTTACACTTTTTGGAAGGGAGCTCATAGCTAGGCCAGTGTGCAATACGGAAAAGCTCTTGCAAAGGTCAGTTGCCAGGTAGCACATGCTGGAAAAGTTTTCTATGGCTGGATTCTGGCTGAAGTTTGCAAGTTCAGGAGAGTAACATTATGTGGAGGCTTGTGCACAGTCAGTAGTTATCTCTTAACCTAATACTGTGCTGCTAAATTCAGCCTGAAAGAACCATTGGAGCTTTTCAAGCAATGCAGGGTCAGGTAATGGAATGTAATCCAAACCTAGAAGCCTTTCTGTTTCCCTACTCTGGATATTTATTTGTAGTTCATTTACAGCAGCATTTTATGTCTGTAGACCAACTCATTATAGAGGCATCTCAGAAATCCTCATTACTGACCACTGGTGGGAGATCATATATGTGTGAGAGCTGGGGTGTAGAAGAAAAAAGTTGGAACCAGCCAAATTTGAAGGCCTTTGTAGCAACAGGAAGGATAACCTCTTCCAGCACACATCTGAGATGCAATGAATGGTGAATGCACATCTATGGAATCTCAGCCAGAAGATCCCCACAGTCCATTGCCAGGGAACCTTCTACATCCAAAGCAGGTCCCTCTTGATACTTCTCTAAGTTTTAGGCAAGTGCCAGCCTCCTCCTCAGCTATGGGTGTCCTGTACATATCCTGGCTCCTGACTGTGCCACTGCTCTCCAGAGCTGCCTATGGGAGGTAGAAACTGGTGCAACTACTGGGTTAATAAAGAAGAGAACTCCCCCGGGGCTTGCAGGATTCTATTGGAAAGTCATAAACTAGGCACCAGGTGAGAAAACAATCGTTTGAACCCAAAAAGTATGACCCCTTCTCCTCACCAACAGTTTCCCAGGTTGTTTTCTGCATGTAATTTGCTTTTTTGGAGACATTTAAAGACTACCAGATACAGATGACGGCTGCTGAGTGCGCTGGTTCGCAGCCTGGGAAAGCAGTCTCCTAAAAGCCCCAGGAGGGAGCCTTCTGAGCAGAGTGCTGCCAGCTCCGGGCCCACAAGAGCAGGGTCTCGGTGGGGTACCGCGCTTTCAGGCGGCCGCGCTGCACTGCGGGCTGAGGGCAGGCAGCAGGCGCCTGGCACCGCGACTCCTCTTCCAGAGGCACACCACGAGGAGAGCACACAGTAGATAAAGGCTGTCCCTGGCAATGCTGGTGTATATCAGAGGAGTCTATGAAATGTTTTTCCCTACTGTTCCTTTAATGTGGAGCCTGGCAGCCTCAGGATCCAGGATCCAGTGAAGCATGAATACAAACTGTAGACTTTCCAACTTTATTGGACCTCAGTAGATGGTCCATCTATCCTTCATATTTTTTCTTGAAACCCTCATGGGTTTTAATGTAGTTGTTTGATGTTATTAGCAACAGAGCTGCTATTTTCAAGCATAGAGGGAAATTTTCAGCTGGTCTGATACTGGTTTTCCCCTACTAAACAAGTGGATAAGCCAATGGTCACAGAGGACCAGGAGACAGGCTCTAATGTGGAAGTGGGACAGGCAGTGCCTGAAATACCATGGGGAATGGCTGGTGTCCGTCACAGCAACTTCCTCACACAACAGTTTTCACCAGGGAAGCTGCTCCACAGCATCATTTTCAGCTTCCTTAGCACTAAGCCTTACAGCTGAGGAATATTTACAGCACTACACATCCACTTTACATTTGGTTTACACAGATTTAACAAGCTCAGTAAAATCATTTAGTATTATTTAGCTTCAGGTAAAATAGATCAGTATTAAACTCATGTATGTCACTCAGAAATACTGTTAGAACATTAAGGTAATATTATCTACTCTTCTACTATATGTCTCCTCATTGTGTGTGAAGGTATCACTTTGGCTGCAGAGAAGTGTTGCTGTGCAATAATCTCAATCACATTTGCTTCTGTCTGAAAAGTAGCATCCCTTTTCTCTCCTTAGTTGCTCTGATCAAATAAACATCTAACCAGATTTTCTTTCCTTAGAGCTGTTGCAAGCCACCCATGAGCCCACAAACTAAAATGTTTAAACCTGGGTGGAGGGGTGGAGCATCTCCTGCACCTGCAGCACGGTGGAGTGGAGCCGGCAGCTCTTTTCAGCAATCTCTGAAAGATGGAGTTTACCTGGGGTGGAGAGCAGTATTTCTTATTTTTCTTAGTGAAATCCACAGCAAAGTGTAACACATGTGGATGCATGAAAGGCTGGCAAAAGCTTTTATCTACAGAGCAGCACATAGTGGTTCTGCTGAGGTGGATATATTGCTGTCAGTTCTCCTCAGCTGATACCAGCACCCTGGACATGGGAACTCTCTTTTGTGGTGCCCTTATCTTTGAGTCCCTGAAATCATTTGTGCGACTGAGATGCTGCAGAGACCTTTTGTTGTCCTGTCCAATTCCCAACAATAATAACAATGTGTAAACAAATACCATTCCTGTAAATTAGCATTTAATTAGTGGAAGGAGTTCAGTGAGATGTAGCCTAGAAACAAGATTTCACAGAGAGGTTTCTGTGGCTTCATGTCCTGAGCACATCTGGCTCTGCAAGCAGGATGCTGAGCCCGTTGGGAGGACTGTGCCAGACATTTGCTGGGTGCCAGCATCACCCAGAGGGTCCCAGCAGAGGGGTGCAGTCCCAGCTGTGCAGTATGGAGACTGCTCATCTGCAGCCTGCTTGTTGGCAAACTCCCCAGACATGCACACAGTTTTTCAAGTACACTTGAGAACCACATCAAGGGGTGCCAGAGGTCTCCCTGCCTTGTAGCTACAGGACTTGCAGTGGCTGATGCAACTACACTGACATCTGTGCAGCAATGGCTGCCTGTGGCACCTCGGAGTTCAGGGTGATAGAGATACAGATTACTGTGGTTGTGAATTTCAGCATCCTGCAAGGCTTTGTTTGGCTGAATCCTGCTCTCACTCTGACCTTATTTTTACTTTTTATTTTATATTTTTAATTTTTAATTTATATTTTTTTTTATTTTTATATTTTTATTGACCAGATATTCTGGTCTGTTCTGGGTTTGCATTCACCTTGCCTCCATCCCGAGGCTGTGCAGGATTATGCCATGACACCACCTGTCTTTTCTTCACTTGTGATGAAGGCAGAGGGAACTGCCTCCCACACGGGAGATGATATTTAAAATCAATGTGTTTATGTCCTGGGATGGATATGGAAATGGATACACCAAGTTTCATTGAAGAGGACTCTCTTGTTCACACTTCTTCTGATCCCAAGAGAAACAGCAAGAAAGTTGTTTGAACATGCAAAAGACTCAAATATTTCTTGTGAAGGACACATTGCAGTTCCTTCATTCATCACTGTTTATTTCCAGACAGTCCAAATTCAGTGTGCCAATATGACTTGCCTTTCACTGTGTTCCTCCTCCCTTGTCTAGCACAAAGAAACAAGATGGAGTGCTCACTTCAAGAGTTATTTCCAAACTGTTGTATTTTCTTTTCAGAGGCTCTTAGCAGAAGCAGGGAACAGCCTTCTGTACGTGTCAGCATGAACTAGAACACTTCCTAGCTTGACCTGCTTCCAGCAGAGCAAACACAGATGCCTGAAATGTGAGTCAAAAATTGTACTGTGCACATAAAAATAATCTTCTAGCTATGGTAGTAAAATAACACAGCTGTGCTTCTCTAGAACTAAAAGACTCAGACTCTCCTGAGTAGACACACTGATTTAAGTGGCTTCTTCTCTGGTCTTCTGTTTTCATTAAAGCCATTTTTTTTACCACGGAAGATCAACACAATTACCACTTCTTGGTTTTGGGGGCTATAATCTGATGATCTGTAGTTGTCTCCCTGTATGCTGCTGGCTGCTGCCCTGTGCTGTGCCTGGGGGTGGTGTTGCCTCCTGGGCTGTGAGTCTGTCCAGTGCTCCAGTAGCAGCAGGTATGGTGGACTCTCTCGGACTCAATCGTTACCTGTGCTCTGACTGGTCCTGAGCTGGATGTAGCCACATACACTGGCCTGTACCCAGCCTCCTGCCAGTTCTGAGTAGGGTTGCTGCACCTCAAACCCTCTTGCTTCAGTTAGCAAAAGCTGCAATGGAGCAAAAACCCCATAGCTTGGCTGTGCAGAGCAGAAATGCTGTTGCAGCAATGCCAAAATGCTGCCTTCCCTGCGATGGTAAAGGATGAGCTTCAACCCTTACTGTCAGGTGCCCAGGCCAGGCTTATCCCATCTGCCTTCAGCTGGGTTGCTTCTAGTATTCATGGTGCTGTTCAAGAGCAAAACAAGGTTCATTAAACAGTTGGGTTTCAGAGAACAGTTGTCTTTTGCTAATGTCCCAGGGACTGGTGAACTACAGAGCCCAGGGCAACACTTACAGCACTGCCTTCCATTGCTGCCCTAAAGATCCTCTGTCGTGGAGGAGGAAGGGGAAGGGGAAAAGAGTTTTACAGCTGGCAGGTATTCAGTGCCAACTGAGTCAGGGCACTCTCAGCTCAGTCAGGGCACTGCTTTACTTGCCTCTTATCTTTATGTTAATCACATTTTATAGTTTTTATGGTTAGGAAAAGGAAATAAAACCTTAGAGATACAGAAAACCCTGAACACAATATCCAGGCAAAGACACTCTTCTGGCTGACGTAAATGCAGCTTCTGGTGTTAGTTACATCCAGGCTTTGATCTTCCTCCATGTCAGTTCCTTATGCTATCGGAAATAAATATACATTTTGATTTACACCAGTGCAAATAAGAGATACTGTCCAACAATGCTCCATTTGTAGGAATAGTTTGGCCTGCCTCACATTTCAGTTTCTTCCAGAGCCTTCTGGCTGTAGTGGAATTGCAGCGAGTTGATGTTCATCTGCAAAGAGGAGCTCTTTTTTTACAGTCACACTTGCCAAATCATAGCACACTAAATGGTCCCTGAATTTCAGCATGACAGGGAAATTCCCCCAAGTTTCCTTTACTACTCTAACAGAAGGCAGTCTCATAGATTTTCACAGTTTTGGAGATGCTTACAAGCAAAGAATTTATGAGGGAAGAGAGAATTCATGAGATGTCAGAAGATTTCTTCTTGCTCTTTTCAAAACACCTGGGATTTCCCTGATGGTGAAAGACTGATGCTTTCCCAGCTTCTCATTTCTGTGACTCCCTTAGGGCTGGGCTTGTCAAATCTGCAAGCTGCAGGTAATGCAGACCCAGTGGATCCAGGAGGGACGAGCTCTGGGGGAGCAAGCAGGATCGGGAGCTGACAGAAATGTCCCAACACAGTGGCTACAGGATTCTGCTAATAAGCTGTGTGGGCAGCATAACAGTTCCCACATCAGCTGCAGCTGCTACAGTCCCAGCTGCCTTCATGGCCTAACTGAGCTCGCCAGTAGCTCTGCTTAAGCTCCTGCTACTGATATCTTCCTGTCCCTGGGTTACAAGGAGTCTGGGCTGCTTCCCTTCCCTCCATTTCCTTCCCCTGCCCCTTTGCAGCCTCATCAGGTAACTGAAAGGCAAGAGAAGAGTCAGTGCTTTGGCTCCAAGCATTTCTTGATGAGACACATCATCAAGAAATACTTGATGGTGCCACCTTTGTCACAGGTAAGTATCCTCTCCAGCATGGATCTGGCAGATGGAGCATGCTCACAGCACGTGCATGGAAATTGCATGCAAGACAATCGGAAGACTCCAAGACTCTGAGTGCAGGTGAAACACTCGGTGTGGCAGAAGCTGATTTCTGTTCTCTTGGATTTGGGTCCTTCATTCTAGGCAAGAAGATCTCAATAACAGAGCACCTGGCAGTGCTTTGCCACAGATAATGACGTATTTACAGAGGAAAGAAACTGTGCTCCCTTCTCATGCACTTTCAAACCGGAGAAAAAATTTCTGTATCATCATAGCAATCTTGACAAGCTGGAATAATACTTTTTATAGTCAAAACGAATGTATAGTGACTCTCCAACTATTAGAGTTGCCTTTCTGTGCTCTCCACCTCTTTATCTGACTCCTGGACTGCAGTTAGTCTCTCTTTCGCATCATTGGCATGAAGAGCAGTTGACTTAACTTGCATTTTTCAGAGACTTATCTCAGAAGTGGATGTCTTCATTTTAGCTCAGCCATGAGCCTGTCATTTTGCTTTGATGAGAAATGATGTTTTTCAGAGTGGGGGATTGGCACAGACACTTGGCAGGAGGGAAGTTCCTTTCCTTCCTTTTCTTTTCCCCTTTCTTCCTTGAGTTGAATCTTTTTTAATCTCTCTTAAAAATGGCTTTTTGTTTACTCACAGTCTTTGCTCACATCCCTTCTTCTTACAGTTATAATTCAGCTTTCTTCTTCATGCATCTTTAATGCTGTGGTTTCCTAAAATATCTGAGCAGAATCTCTGAGTTACAAAGGAAGAGAGAGGACTTCCTTAAGGCCCCCTTAACACACAATAAATAAAATGTTGAGAAAATCTTTTATTATCATGAATGAACAGCCACAGCTACTTCAAAATGAAAACCCTAAAGAAATGTTTTCACTTAATGGTAGACCTTTAAGGCCAAAATGATGTTTTCTGTCCTGGGTTTCCCCAGAGGTTTCTTCCTGAAGCCAGCTGAGTTGCTGTTCACTTCCCAACACCCCCGGGTGGGAACAGAGACTGTGGTGGCAGCAGCAGGCAAAAAGCTGAATGAGCTCAGCCTCTTCTCTGGCCAGCCTAAGGGGAGACACAGGCCTCCATCACCAGGGCTTCAGGTCACAGGTTCTCCTTAATTGTTGCAGTACAACTAACAGGGGAGAAAAGGGGGTTTTCTAATGGTGAGCTGTATCTGAACTTTGCTGCTGCTGGGAGTGGAGCTCACAGTGTTAAACAGGAGAGCTGTACTTGAAGCTCGCGCGTTTGTTTTAGTCCAGCTCATTAATCTAACTGAAGCATTGCTGGCTTCAGCCACAGCAAGGATTAAGTGGGCCAGCAAAACAAACGGAAGCCTGAATATCTGCCCAGGTTATCAGCACCTCCCTTCCACCGGCAAACACCCTGGGACTGATCAGTCCAGGGGGTCCTAACCCCTACTCTGTTGTCTGACTTTCTTATTACTAAAATTCCTCTTCACGGTTTTATCGTGAGGAATATTGACTAGGCGGACATGAAATACACCGAAATGAGAATAAATCATTACCTGTGCTGCCAGCCAGAATCGAGGACAGACAGAGCGGTTTCTCAGTTCATACCGATGATTCACTTTTTCGTTCTTATGTACAGGACTGACGGTTCATTGTGACCTGAATAACACCATCTGTAGAAAAAGTGCAGGTGCTCCAATTTGCTGAAGGATATTTCTGATTATTTTACCCCCAAAGCTCTGGTTTCCTTATCAACTCTCAAAAGCTTTCCTTCTTTCAAATTTATCCTTTTATTTACTGGGAGGTGAGATGGTGTTTAGAAAGCTTTCTTCTTCTGGATGGCTTCATTTAAATAATCATGTTGACCCTGTTTGTGGCTGATCCTCTGTACAATTGAGTGCTAAAGCTCAGATCTTAGGAGGATGTACTTTTAAATCAGTGAACCTCAGCTTCCCTCTAAGACCTGTACAGATGTTGCACAAGTAACTGTACTCATACAAGGAGGGTTACACCCATGTAAAATAGACATGAACAATGGGGACAACGGGGCTGCACAATGACCAGGAATAATATCTGTTGACCCTCAGGGTGCAGTTTCCCATTTAGGCTTAATCTGATCTAACCGTGGGCTGCTGGTGAAAGGGTGGTCCTGCTCTTCCTGCCTGCTCCTACCATGCGTTCCTGGCACCTCCCTTGCACTGGAAGTTGTGATCCTAGAGGCTACAGAAAGAACCAACAGGGTTTTTTTTTTGTTTGTTTTTCTTTTGTGGGTTAGTTTTCCATAGCATTAACAAGCAAATCCAAATCACTGTCAGAGCAATACTCCTAGGTATAATGCAGGAGATCAACAGGTCATCTGGAAACTTAGAGTTGGGCTGGATTAAAGATAATCAGAAAACAGATTTTTCAATACCCACCTTTTACATTACAGCCTCTGGGGAGCCATCCCTCTCTCCACCTATCAATGTAACAATGCAAAGTGAGTCCTGCTGGGTAGCCAGCATGAGGGACCAGTATCAGCCCCTGTTCCCCGTGCTCACCTGTGCTGCCCACAGCAGTCACCTTGTCTGCATTTCCCATGCTCTATCTCCAGCTGCAGTTCCACCTGCAGAAACCAGAAAATGCTCTTGAGGGAACCTGGGACACTTCCACAAGCTGTCTCTCCTTCAGCTGTGGTGGAAAAAAAAATACGTGTAACATTGATCTTGTCCTCTGCAGGTTCCTGGGAGGCAGGATGGCTGTGGGAATGACAGTGACATCCTGATTCCTCAGACTGGAATGCTCCTGCCTGTGATGTGGCATGGTGTGGAAGTGCATTTCTTCCTTATGGATGGCTGCCACCCTGCTCCTCTTGAGCCAGTGCAAAGGGACAATAGCTGCAAGAAAGCTTCTGCAGGTGCACAGGCGTTTGTGAAAAGGTGGTGTCCAGGCATGTGCAAGTGCACAGGAGAGCTAAAGCCATGGAAGGGGCTCTGAGCAGAAGTATATTTTCCAAGGAGCCCTGTGCAGGAAGCTCATTTGCAAAGACATGATGGCAAATGCAGCCTCTGAGGTGTATGCATGTCCTGCAAAGAAGAGGCATGCATGCACAGTAACACAGTTTACAAGTGGCAAAACCCAATGCAACATCTCCTGGATGTTTCCCTGGGTCATTTTTACGCACTCAGTAGTCCTTTTATAAGCTTAAAACCCAGCCTCCTGTGTTCCACCTCTGACATGGGTTTTTCCTCAGGTTAATTCCCTCTGGCTTCTAGGAGAGCGGGATGTGACCCCTCCTGACATTTGTTTAGTGAGTTATGCTCACCTTCCGGAGAACACAAACAAGCTGCTGGACTTCCTCCCTTTAACTTTAGCTCCGGTCCAGCTCCTTGCTGCACTTACTCTGGCCTCATGTCAACACAGCAGAGATTGGCATCAGGCTTCTCAACTTCTGCTTGCAGAAGTGCCTAGGAGATTTAGAGTTTGTGCTCTGTTTTCAGGAGGAACTTATGCCCAACTATATTAAAAGACATGTAAATATGTAATCTCCTCGATTTCACTCAAAATGAGACTGTCTTTAAGGATCTGGTCTTAATCATTTGAGAAAGTCCCTTGGATTTAGGTCAGTAAGTAGTGAGGTCCTTTCTAAAAATAAGCCCTATACTCCAAAGGCACCCTGTCAATGCCAACATTGTCCCTCCCATCCCACCCTGGACAGCAGGTAATTTGAGGACTATTATGTCCTTTACTATTAAAAACAGAAGTAATTTCCATCTCACAACAGCCACACCTGAATGTAATCCCTGATGAAACTGTAAGCCCACCTTCATAATAATGTTTGGAAACCAAAATGAAGCATCCACTTTGCTCATGGGAACAGAAATTGTATTCACATAACAAAGAAATTAGGTAAAAGGAAGTGTATTGAGGAACTCAGGAAGTGAAAAGTCTTTCATTGCTATATTCTTGCAAGAGCTAATACAAAGCAACATGATTAGTCGGTTCTTTGGCAGCTTCCTATTTCCATCACCAGACTACTTTAATCTTTATGGTACTGAACACTATTTTTCTGAAGTTAATCTGGATGAACTAGATGCCTGGCAGTGTCCAACTGAGTCTCTGTGCACAGGTGTAGTATGGAAGATCTGGAGGAGATCGGATTTCAGAGATATCTTTCACACCACCCATCCGCCCCCTTTGCTCTCAACTTTCCATCATCTACCTCAGCCACAGCATCTCTTTCTAGAGGTGCTATTTCTTGCATTTTCATTATTGTTTTTCAGTGTTACTTGACCATGGGATGAGGAGCTTATTGATGTGTTACATCTGAACATCCCAGCTTTCGGCCAGGCTGACAACATTAAGGCCAAAATACTGGATGGTTACTAATGAGCAAATTCCACTTCTAGGACCATTTTGGCGTGTGCATCAGGGTTTGGCCCAACTCATTTTCTCTCAAATGGAGAATTTATTTCTTCATTCTTTCTCATGCCTACAGATTCTAGAGGTAAAGGCTTCTGTACCTTGCCCCCCCTTGTGCCCCTGTGGAGGACACTGCCTAGGCACTTGTGATTTGAGAGTTTGCCTGAGATGAGTGGCTGCAGCCAAAAAGTCCCCGGAGCAGAAGCAGATCTGAAGAGCAAGCACCAGGGTTTCCATATTTACCTATTTTTTCCCCGGAGAGTAGGGATTCAGGGCCAACAGTACAACACATTACAATAAGGGTTTTCTTTATTGTCAAAACTACTGCCTATTTCTAAGGTGATTTTTAATGAAAAGTGTTTATTGACATTGCAGTCAGAAGGGTGGAGGATGTTCTGCTTTCTCACACGTTATTTCTCTTTCTCTTCACTTTAAAAAATGAGGATGGAATGAAGGACAGGAGAACTGGAGCTGGAGGTGAAGAAGACCATAAACAGAAATGTTTCAAAAGGGAAATCTTCTGTTTAGCTTTCTTCATCATATTTTGCAAAACATTTGCGTATTTCAAATGTTTTTGAAGCATTTTGAAACACAAATTGAAAAGGCCAGCCAATGTCCTCAGTGGAGACACGCTGGCTCTGTGCCAGGCTGCCCCCATGGTAAGGGACCCAGCCTGGCAGTGGCAGCACATCTGCTCCTACACCCACTTCTGTTCTGGAGGACAGTTACTAGCCTGGTTTAATTTGCAGAGGAAAGGTAGCACAGGGACCTTTACACTGGTCACCATCTTCCATTAAGCACCTCCATACCTGGGCCATTAATTTCAGCCAAGCTTCTCATTTATGATGATCTGAGAGAAGGATTGTGTCCTAAATATACAGGACCAGACTCCCATGGGCGTAGGCTCATTTCAGTTGTGTTCAAGGCAAGCAGGGACAAGGTCTGAGGCGTGTGTAAAGAAGAAGATGAGGAAAATTTGTCTAAAAGCCAAAAGTACATAAAAAAAATTACAGCAGTGATTAAAACTAGCCAGGTACAACAGCTGTCCCTGCTCATAGATTTGCAAACAAGGCACCCTCCATTCTTCCGCATTGCAAACAGGGAGACAATTAAACAACACACACAACCCCCCTCAAAAGTTTAATAAGGACCTTGCTGTGTAAGAAGAGTCAAGCTGATGTGAGGGTTCCCTGCTAACCAGTCACCTGTCCCTGCAGCCAGCAGGTTGGGCAGGGGCGTAGGTGCCAATCAGGGCTATAGTGCAAGACAGCTGGTATGGTGGAGGAGAAACCATTGTGGCTGCTACCAGCTGATTTCCCTTCACCTGTTTTACTGAGACCCACTTGTCTCTTCAACACTTTCTCTGTGTCCAGTTTGAGATGGGATTACAGATCACTTCAGGGGGCAGAAGTAATTTGAAATTATGTGTTTCCTCATACTCATCCTGTTTGGACTGTTTCTAGTTGGGAACATCTCCTTGATGAATCTGACAATAAAATTGATCAAGCTTAACCCAAGACAATAGTGGCTGGGATGGCTCAGCCAGCAGCATCAATCTGAGTCCCAGGGCTCCTGTCCCAGGTGCCATCTGGCTGTGCAGCACCTTCTATCTGTAGAGGGAAGATACTTCTGAAGCGAAATACACGTAACATTGGATCAGATCACTCATCCCAAAAATCTGACATGCCCTTTCCAGCATGGCCAGTGGTGCTTCAGAAAAACACCTCCATTTAATACCCCCCCTTCCCACAAACCAAATAACTGGTTGTATGTGAAGGCTGTCTGAGCTGTCCTCCTTGTCCCTGGGCTCAATGAGCCTCTGAGGAGTGGTGGCATTGGTGGGACAGGCGGGAGCTGATCCAACAAACCCAGCCAGTGCCACAATGCTGTGCCAGAGAGGCCACAGCAGGAGTCCTGTATCCCAAAGCTAATCAGACCTGTTCCTGAAGTGAGGCATTTTATCATAATTTTCTTCCTGGCTCAGCTACTGCACAAATGTTACGACTTTCTTACAGTATTTTGGTACTTTCATTTTGGATGCCAGCTGAAATTGGGAAGTGTGGTGGTGGGTAGAAATATATAAACCCTTGGTGTCTCCAAAGTGAGAGCCTGAAAATGGGAGAGGTGTCAAGGCAGGTTAATTTAACAGCCTATTGGTGTTGGCAGCATCGCTCTTGTTATTCCCAGAGCCATGCACCTTCCTTCTGACCTCACCGACGATGCTCGGCTACTTGCAAGGAAGTAAACAAAAGGGACTCATGGGGACTTTGGTTCCATAGAAACAGCAGGGAAAATGTCCATGCGTGCCAAGTGGAAAAGGACTAAATCAGTGGGGAAGGAAATTTTATTGTCACGAGTTCAAAGGGGATGTTACAAACAAGACAGTGGGGGGAAAAAAAAGAAAAGGAAAAAAAAGGAGAACTTCAGAAAGCAATCCCTGAAGTCAGATCGCAAAATACTACTAATGAAACCTTGCCTTAGAGCAGTTGTCAAATATGATGTGTTATTTACATCAACAGTGACTCAGGCAGCATTTACTATTTCCCCTTTAAACACAGCAGGACACTGCCTGCCCTCAGAGATTAGTGGATCCTAGCCCTGCAGATGGATGGATGGACCCAGGGCTGGTGAATGGAAGGGAAAACAATGCACCAGGCAAGGGAATGGGAGAGCATGCAGACCAGCAACCACAGCTCCGCGTCAGTGTTTGGTGTGAGGGAAACAAGTAAACGGCGTGAGGGCTGTGGTGGGCAGAAAGCCTCGAGACATTTCTGCACTGAGGGGCTCTGCAGCCAGGTAAAACATGCTCCTGGTTCCCAGCCTGGCAGCTCTTGCAGAGCAGGGGACTTGCTGTGGCCTGATCCGGGCTGGTGTGGTGGCAGCAGTGCCTTGGGGCTGGAGTGGGATCGCTTTGAGCTATGCCATCTGGCCACAGTCCCTGGGGCCACCACAACCCGGGCATGCTGGAGGGGAGCAGGCACTGCCAATGCCTGTTTCCACTCTGCCAGTGGTTGGAGGAATGGCATCAAGGCTGTTTGGCCATAGGGGAGTCAGGGTGGGGTCCCCTGAGACACAGCAGGCCTGACAGTCTGGTCATTATATCACATCCTAGCAGTGGCAGCATTTGGGTAGCACAGATTTGTAAACAGGAGAGAATATCCAATGGCTCAAAAGTGGAAATATCTGAAGACTGTGATGGATTTCACGGTGAGCCAAGTCCAAACATGACTTTGCATCTCTGAGAAGGAGATCCAGGGTTACAAATGCAGAGGGATGGTATAGCTGGGCCACTGATAATTCTTTTATTTTCCATTGCTTCCTCCAGTTGTGGAAGACCTGCATAAACATGGGAGCAGCAGGAACCTGTGTTTCACAGGACAAAGGGCTAACTATCTTTAAGTGCCACTGATGGCAATGGTTGCATGCCATTGTTACTGTTGCACACTTGTTATTCTACACTTCATGAAGGCTGAATATAGTTTTCATACTCCCCATTTTCCTGAGAGCAAAGTGCTATGAAAGGTGAAAGAGCAAGTGCTGTGAACAAGAGGGCAGCCCTTGGGTGGGCTGTGCCCTCCAGTTTATGGAATAGCACCTGACTGGATGCCTTCTTCCTCCAAGGAGTCCTGAGCTCCTCACAACCCCATGGAGCAGTGACATGGTTCAAGAAATCAGCAGGGAAATAAAATACAACATCCCTGCCTCTCCTGTTGCCATGAAACTGCCACTGCTCATTCAAGATAGCCTACAGAAGGCTTTAGAAGTAATAATTAATTTTGGTAAATCTTCCAGGCTGTGCTGCTCCAGCTTGGATCAGTCTGGTGGCAGTCTACAGAATGTGCAAGCACCTTGATCTAGACTCTGAAATAAAACCTGCAGCTGCGCATGTTTGAGTTGGTTTAAAGGTTGTGCTGCCAAGGTTTGCAACACGGTCCAGCAGGTCTGAGTCACAGCAGCAGACTCCATCTTTGCTGAGTGAAACTCCACCGAAAGCATCTTCATTCCTGTAAAGCTGTAGGTTGGTCTCATAACTTTCTTGGAGGTTGCTCCTGCTTGCATATTGGAAAGTGTGGACACTCACAGAGAGGCCACAGGAGTAACTTTAGAGGCTCCTTTGGACCATCAGGCCTAAAGACCTTTGATTTGGTGCTACGTGCTCTGAAAGTGGGAGGATATTTTCCAAATTATTCATGCCAAATTCACTCTTCTTTCACCCTCACTGCAACATACGTGACTGAGCTTGTTATCTTTTCCTCTCAGATGATCATTTGTTCACATTACTCATTGAAACTTTGTGGCATACTAACATAAGGATCTCTAAGAATCTTTACCACAGTGTCAAAAGCATAGGCATGTGCTCTTGGAAAGTTGTTTTAACAGGCTTCTGCTTTCAATTAGCAAGTAAACTCCTTGGGGCACGAGTCTGGCTTCCCGTCAGTCCTGGCAGGCACTCTGGTACTTTCTAAGCAAATCATCCTCATTCTCATCTTCCTACTCAGGTTGGCAAAGATCCAAAGATAGCACAGATTTCAACCACCCCAAATTCCCCATCAGAAATACATGTAGGATGTTGGTGTCTGGGGCTTCTCACAGAGAGGAACATACCTGCACCCTATCTTCAGGACCATTCCCCATGTCACATAGCATTTGAAAGAGGGTTTTTTTGAATTATGTCTCTCAGCAGTGCAAACAAGGTATGAGAAAGATGGAAATCACACCTCCATGAGCATCACCTGGCTAGGCTTCTCCCCAGCTTCTCCAATTCACTGAGCTGCTCATGCAGTTAGGTCTCCCAGTGCTTGCTGGAGCTTTAGCCAAGTCAGAACTTGCCTGCTGGGATTTTGACCCTCCCATCCCCCATGTGTTTGTTTGAAGAGATAACTCNTAACCATTTCCCTTCTCTGACCTTTGGGAATTTCCGTATGTGAAAGTGGCAGCTTGTGTGTCTAAGAATTATAAATGATGGGACCTTGCAAGTTACTGAATGGATGTGCAACCAAAGACCACAGGCTGCTCCCTGAGGAGGACTGAGAGTGAGGAGGGCAGAGGGGATAAAGAAGAAGCAGGAAAGGCTGTAGATACTGGAAGACCACATGTTTTATGGGAATGAAAACTGCTTATCGTGCTCCAGAGAGCTCGTGCAATTGCAGCTTCCCTCCACCATGCCTTAGTTCATCTCCTGTTCTCAGTACACAGCAAAAAGGAGGCCAGGAAGTAAGTTTCCATGAGAAGCTCTCATGACTCAGATCTCCCTCCTGTAGGGTTTCATCAGTTTCCCTAGAACAGGGTCACCATCCTGAAAGGAAAAGAGCCATCCTGACTTGTGTTTAACTGTATGTGTATTTAATAAACATAGCGTGTGTGTGCACAATTCTTTCTAGGCCCTCAAAATGGACTTGAGAGTGCCTGAAAGTGGAACTTGCATTGCTGTTTCTGAGAAACCAGTGTGTGTGCTCTAAGCCACCCTCACTGCTGGTACCTGGGACTAGGCAGACTCTCACCCCAACAGGCTCACAGCCACTCCTGTGGCACACCAGTGCACACATGTGCAGCAGAGTCATGGTATTTGCATTTACCAGCACTCATTACCATTGTTATTTGTCAGGAGCACCAAATATCCCTGCAGGGGCACCCTGGCAAACTGGTGTGGGAATACGAGTTTTATCCAGGTAGGTTTCTGTTCTCACTTTTTGTGCTCTTTCCATCTAATCCATATGGAAATTTGCTCTAGAGCTTCAATATCTGTCTTTTTCCTAAAGTCACCGAGGCTTGTGGACAAGTGAGAGGGGTTATATAAGCCTGGAGGGTATACCAAGCAGAAAGGAGATGTCAAATACTGGCAGCTGATGAGGGTCAGCAAGACTGGTGTGAGTAACACAGACGGGGCTTCAGGCATGGCCTCATAAAAGCTGGTCTTGGCCTCCCAGATATCACACCCATTACTCAGTGCTCCCACAAACGTGCATACAAATGGTGGGACCTATTGCAGGGCTTCAGGCAGAGTGAGCCCACAGACCCTTTTTGCTTTCAGGAAGCTGTCTGGGATCACTGAACATAAGGCACTCGCTGAGTTTGTGTTACATTATTTCATGCGCCTGAGAAGCGGCTCCAAGCTAAGCATGCACCTTCATGATGACACCCAAAGCACAGCCAGCTCTTCCTTCTCCACCAGCAATGGCAGAGAGATCTCCTAAGCATAGGAGGGGAAAAAAAACCTGCTCATACTCACTGCTGGCTGCAATTTGCAAGGTGCAGAGGAAAAAATATGTTGCTCAGCAGGGCCCCTGCTGTATCCTGTACAGCATTTCTGTGGAACTAGCCAGGCCCATCTGTCTAAGCATTTACAAATTGTAAACCTAACAGGGGTGACCTGGGCAGTCCCAGGTCCTGCTGCTTTGCCAGGATGACAGAACCAGACCAAGGATGCCCTATTCCCTGCTAGGCTGACTGAGGATGGGGATGGAGGGAAGTGGGTGACCTCTTGCCTTGTAGGAAGCACCCAAACTGAAGCACCCAAGCTGCATTTTGGGGGAGCCTCAAGAGTGGTTTAGGAAAGAGCTCCTCCTCACCCTTCCCTTTCTTCTTCTGCTGTGGGGATGACGGGGACAGCTAAGATGGAAGCCTGTTTTCACTCTGTAGCTGAGCATCCCTTGTCCACTGTGGCTCTCAGCACTTTCATCAGTCTATAGACGCGACAGGGACCAGCCTGCGCATCAAAGGCTTGTTAAGTTACTGCTGTGTTGTGAAAGAGAGGCAAAAAAATCCTGTTGACTGTGACAAATTAGTGAAGTTCAGGGGTGGCACTCACCCTTTTATTGGAGAGCTGCTTGTGTCTGTGCACTGCTAAAGGGATTAAAGCAGCGTGTGGCATGTTCCTGGTTCTGACAGAAACTTGAACATGCTCTAGCAGAGCTATAAAGAGAAAGGCCATGTCAATGGCAGGAGGGCTGAGGAGGGCTGTGAGTGATTAGCCACACTTGGAAGGTACAGGGGGTTGTGAACTGTACATGCAGTGTTAACTGTCGAGGTGCTGAATCCTCCAAAGCATTGTGTTTGCAGCCAGAGGAGCTGGCTTTCTTTCCCTGTGTTTTTGGGCACAGTGTGCTCTCACAAGACCTCTGGTGGTGTTGCCTCCCAGAGAATGAGGCCTCGGGTGTGCGGCTCAGCCCCTACTGCAACAATCACCTCTAGAGATGGAGAGGGTTTTGACGGGTGAGGGGTGTCTCCATTCCCATTCAAACCTTGCTCATTCAGCAAAGTCCAAAGTGAAAGCATAAGATCTTGATATCACACAAGTAAATTAATGTTAATGAGATTTAAAAAATGAAAAAAATGTCATATTTTATGGGGAGGTCAAACACCATCAGGGTGTTTTATTAAACATCAGGGTGTTCATCCCACCTTTATTGGGAAGTCAGACAGTCACCATCCCTAAGGCTCAGAATTCATGTGGGATTCCCAGGCAACAAGCTGATCATGGACAGGGGCCTAACTTGTAGCTGGTTACTCTGAGCTAGATTTCGCAAAGGTTTCAAGAAAATGGCCCTTTTGAATGTGGCACAGTGGGAGCCTGCTCTGAGAGTAAGATCAGAAACTAACCCTACATGCATAACCTGAATGGTATATTCCTAAGGCCACCTGCTCAGTAATAGGAACACAAATTACAAAGATGAAGATGTTAAGAGCAACCTGGCACGACAGACTTGGAAAGATGTGACAGATATGTCTGGAAGGACATCACGTCAGCACTGATTTCCCCAAATGTACCCCTAGAGCAGGGTTAGTCAGGAGTTCTCCAGATGGAGGGGGCAGGATCCAGACTGGACATTTATGTACTGAAATAGATTTACATCAGCTCTCCAGGCTATCAGAGCTCACAGCCAGAAGGCTCTGCAACTGATGAACTGTAAAACTGGAGGAGAAATTTAAGTGGAACAAAACACTTCAAACCTCCAGGAAAACTAAGAAAAATGAATAGACAGGCTATTGGGACAATGAATTCAAATCAGACTGAATAACAGTTTTTAGCTGCTGCAAGACATAAAGCCATTTCAAGAAGTCAGCAAGAACTCATCATCATGTATCACACTTCCTCCTGCATGATGGTGTCTGTGACAGCTTGGTAAGTCTATCTGGTTTCCCAAGAAGTGAAGGTAAAGCAGAGATGACTAAAAGACAGGGGATTTGGTGAAAGTAAGGAAAGAAATCAAACAACAATCCCAAGGAGGGGCGCTCAGGAAAGAGAGAGAGAAAAATGCCTGTTCAAAGCAGACTAAAGTAATACCAGTGAGAGAGGTGACAAGAGATCCTCAGATAATGCCTCAGAAATGCAATGCTCTGCTGAGGAAGTTGAGAGTAATAAGTTTTCCCTGTAGCAAGGTGTAAAGTGGAGACAGGGCTTTTCACATTCTTGTGAAAATATTTGAGATTTCAAAAATGCTGTTGTTTCTATTTATGTCAGAAAAAAAGAAAAAAAAAAGACACCTTTGGAAAAAGATCACGAGGAATAATCCAATTTGTTCTTTCCTTTCTGTTGCCTCAACACAAAAATGAGAACAGGTACACATGTGGGACTGAGATTTGGGTTCATGTCCTAGAATGAGGTGAATGCGCTGACCTCCCAGTCATAACCCATTCACTAATCTGAGAAAAGTCCAGATGCAACTGGAGAGACTGAAGGGTTAAAGTATGATAAAGTGCGCTCTGGGTTCTCATCTTTCAGCTTCATGGAGCAAGAAGAAGCAGAGCTAGGCACCACCCAGCTTGTCTGTCCTGAGTCCTGACAAAAGCAGACCATGGCAGAAGGGAGCAGGTCAGAACAGTTCAGAGCACCTGAGCTACAGGGACTCAGGAACTTCAAAACCACCTTCCAGTTAGCTAAAACACATGTAGGTTTTTTAGCTAGTTTACACCAGAGACTTGGGAAATCTACGCCACAGAGTATCTTGGAACTCAAATTGCTCAACAAATCTTTATTTTTAATGACTCGTCATTTGCACACACGAAATTTGAAATATTTTCAGAATTTTTGCATTCAGTTTTGTTTCTGGAAAAAATATTTATAGTGAATCACTAATAATGAACAAGGAGAGACACTTATTATACCATAAATCCAGGAAATATAAAAAGATATAGGGAGAGCATGCACAGGAAACACCAAGCAGATAAACACAAAAGGAGTAGAGCTTGGGAAATTCCTTGCACTGTAAGAAAAGACGTGGGAGATGCAAGACAAAATTGAAATGCACTAATTGAAAGCCTGTTTGAAAGGTTTGTGATAGTGGATTCACCAGCCAATGCACAGTGCCATTGGAGAAAGGCTTGTGAACACTGGGAGAATGCTGCTGTAGTCGGCATTACTGAGAAAGGCTGAATGAACACACGTCCAGCTGCCCTTTGGAGTTTTGTGAAGTTTGTTTTTGTGGGCACCAAAGGAGTGATTTGGGCAAAATTAAAGGAAAAGAGGCCTGAACATTGACCTAAAAGATCAGATGCTGACTACATTTTTAAAAACATTCATCAAAGAAAGCACAGGATGGAGGAAATCGCTCATTGTTGTTGCTCATAAGAAATCATTTTCTAGCCTTCCTTGCAAATTTGAGAAGTTAAAATACTAATCATCCAAGACATTGGTTAGCCAGAAAGACCAGCTGAGGGAATTCCTACCCTAAGTTGTACTGGAGTAGGGAAAGCAATGAATGGCCCAGGGCTTGACGGTACAGACTCCTTGTGAAGAGCCTTCAGGGCAGACACCTAGAGCTGGGTTCAGATATCAGGCAGCCTTTGAAGACATCAGTGCTCAGTGCATGCTTTTGGCAATGTTCCCAGAAGATATTTCAAAGTCTACAAACTACTCTCCATTGTTATATAAATTAATTACTCCACAGAGCACTTATTCCTACACTTCCAGAGTTACGAGTTACACGTTCAACTGGTATAAAACTGCACAACCAGTAGATGACTTCTCTTCCTTCCTGTCTGATTCTCCTCTTTCAAGTAAACATTATTCTAGTCACTCAAATGAGGCCAAACAAACTGGTTTACACTAGCAGTTAGTAAGCAAATAACTGGGCTTTGAGATCCTGACTTCCGTTGAGTAAGACGTTCAGGTTTAATGGTTTAATACACCAATTCACTAGCTGGCCAGTAGCCTTAAGCTTTTGGTAAGCAAGTGGTCTGACCAACACTGAGCTATCAAACCACCGGCAAAAAAATTCTTGCAGCATTTTTGAAGTCTCCCTTGGGTGCTAGTTTCACATTCCTAACCAAAATGACGCAACATATTATTTTCTGGTATTTGCTGAGTTTGCTTGCTTTGGCACATTACATTAAACCCCTCAATTCCCAAACTCATATTTACAATATTAGTTGAGAAGTTTTGGGAAATGAATAGGGGATTGCCAGCTGCTGCAGAATTGGAGCATCTCTTGGTTTCTCCCTGGACGTGGGAAGTGTCAGTGAACATCCCTTATCCGCTTATGGTCTTCTTTAGATGCTTTCTTCTGTTGCCTTCCCCTGCTCCAGTGCCACGCCGCTGGCTTTCACCTAGTCAGGTTTCTAAGCTGTCCCACCCACAAGGCACCACCATGGCAGCAGAAAGTCTGTCTGCCCGGATTTCCCTGCTGCCAGTGCCAGTATCAGTGCAGGCTGCAGCAAGCCTTCCCCCAATGACGCCTCATCAGACCTCGCTGTGGGCGCAGAAATGTGGCCTTCCCCTAAAGCCCACTGCGTCCAGGCCGGCCCAGCCCCCAGACATGTCAGCTTCCCCACAGCAGCGTCACATCAGCTTTCCCACAGAAGTGTCATGTCAGTCCCACCAGGGACAGCTGGGTGAGCAAAACTGGGTTTAGACTCACTTCCCATGCCCATCTCCAAACCGTGAGTCAGGGTGCTCATGCCATCCGCCTGCTGCCGACTGATCCCAGTGGAGGGGCGAAGCATGCCGTCTTCTGCCCCTGGGATGGGGTGCATCTGCTTCCTACAGCTAAAACTGAGCCAGAGCTACATCGTGCTATGAAAGAGGGTAAATCGAAACAAAACCTCCTCCTGACATATTGCGTGTGGTCAATCTGACAGCGCTGCACTCTGTGTATATGACACACAGCTTCCAGGGAAAAGTACAGGAAGAGGTTAGGGATGAGAATCCCTGCAGCCTGCAATAAAACAAGAGGCTCCGGTTTAACAAGCAGTAAATGTTTCTCAGCTACACAGCACATACTAGTCTATGAGAAGTCTCATCCCCCAGAGTCTGTAGCTGATTAGTGAAACACGGTCAGGGAGATGGGTGAATTTTGCAAAGGATGGTAGGAATACTCTAAGTGGGAGCTGAGTCTAGCCAAATTTGTTCACCGTGAGCATTTTGGGATCCTTCTCCTACAAGCTGGGCTGAACACGGATGTTTCAGCTGGGAATGTGCTCTTCTTCTCCTGCCACATGGATTTTCCTCACCAAGTTGCCTTTGAGGCATCTAATCAAGTAGTAGTTAACATAGGGACGTCAGGAAAGGATAGCAAGGACACTTGGGTGATGGGTGTTTTGGAGATAGCCCACTCCCAGAGTACAGCAGTGCCCTCAGTCACATACAAGCTATTAGTGGCCTCCTGGCAGCAGAGTAAGGGCACCTTCTCAGAGCACTCCTTTGGAGCAGGTGGTTCAGATGCTGTCTGCCACTTGGCCCTTGGCAGATGTCCCTTCTGTCCAGGCCAGAGGGCTTTCAAAGGAGCAGCTGCTTTGAGCCAGGCTGGTTGGCTCTTGTCTGCTGATTGATTGGTGGCATTGATTTTGGTGTCCCTCATGGATCTGACATCTGCAGTTGAAAGTCTTGTGATCCCATGAGTGCACTGGCCCTCCCTCTGCCAGGGGCAGTTCCCGACACTGTCATGGACAGTGCTGACCAGCAAGGCTGCCTGGAGGGGCTGGCTGGACAATGAGCCAAGGCAGTGTCTCTGCCAGCATGTCCTGCACAATTTGGACAGGACTTAAAGTTCACCTCCCCAGAGACACTCAGAAGGGAAAACAGACATAGCAATACCTCCAGCAGTGGAAAGGCGGGTGAGCGGAAGATCTGGGAGGTGCAGTAGGAGGTCAGCCCAGCCCACGCTACTCTGTGCACAGCACACGGATGGGACCGTGATCTGTTTATCTGTAAACAGGGACACTGTTCAGCACAAACATGCAATCAGCCTGAGCTTGGGAAGCTTCACATCCTTCTTGGTAACAGCAAGATAGAAAATAAGACCTTGGCCTGCTGCCCTGAGTACATTGCTGAAATGGCTGGGTGAAGAGCAAGGAGGAGCTGAAACAGAAAAGTTGAGCTTTGATTTTCAACTCTAATTACCTCAACAGTGTAATTTTGGCAGTCCCAGCAAGGCAGACCCTTGGAGCTGGGCATCTGGCGGGGATGCAAAGTCCTTCGACAGCTCTGAAGAACTACTTAGCACCCTGCTTGCTTTCTGGGAAAAGCTGTCTGTAACGTCTCAGGTTGCACACTTGAAGGTGCTTTCTGTTGACCTTAGGTACTTACAAGGCTTCTATTACTCTTATGTACAAGAACCCCCACAAGTCCCTCTCCTCTTTAGAAGTCAGGCAGAAGTGTCATCCGCATCTGACAAGTGGGGACATGAGGCACAGCAGTATCAAGTGATCAAGCAAGAGCCAAAGGCTAAACCTCCGCTGGTGCAGCTGCTTAGCACAGATCGGAGCCATCTGTGTGAGTCTCAAGATGTATCTGCCCCAGCAGAAGAGCAGCATCCATTCAAGTTCTCATACTAGGGAGACCAGTCTATTAAGTTAGGTGATATTAATTAATGTAACCCATGCTCCTTTCACCAAATGACTCCTTGCTCCTTTCCACCAAATGTGAGCATATCTGCACTAACGAACTGTCTGCTTCACAGGCAATTGGCAGGAGCAGAACAGCACTGAATCCCCTACCGTTAATGGAGAAGGGACATTTCAGTTTCTAGCTGGTGAGAAACCTTCTACTTACCATCATGGACACAGACAAAACCACTGGACATCCAGCTATAAGAATACAGTAAAACCGAGGCATGAGTGTAATAAGAAAACCCCTGATATGATAAAGCTTTCAATCCTGTCCCATGGGTTGAGTTAGTGTTTTCCCTGCAGCAATTTCCTTTAGTTAGCAAGCTTTAAGTTCTAACTTGCATTCATTAGATTCGCCAAGTGTTGATAATTGGCTCTCTTAACACTCATGCACAGACAAGACCATGGTGTTAAGGTTTCATCTGAGGCATCAGCCGCACAGCAAGCAGCAAGGGACATAACACTGACTCCTCAAGCCTGTGAAAGACTGAGAAGGCTTCACAGTCCCAGATTTGAGTGTTGATACAGCCATCCTCTTCCAATTCCCCACCCACCCTTTACCCAGGGACCCATTCTGTGAGACACACTGACCAAGGTGCCTCCAAACCTAGGTTCTTGGTGTCAAAAGAGAGAATCATGCTGGTCACTTATTTTACAGGAAAATCCCCATTAAACCTCCATTTCCCCTCCTCCTTAGGAACATCCATGAGTGACTGGCTCACATTTGCCACAGTATTTCTAAGAGGGGCCTGTGAGCTCTGCAGTTCCTCCCCGGCAGGAAGCCAGAGCAGCACCGTGGTCTCTGCCAGGCCTTGAGGACAGAAGGGAAGGGGGTTTTGGGAGAAAGCAGCTATATTTTTCCACTGCACACAGTTTGGTTTATTCCCCACTCTCATTCCACTGGAGAAGTCTTTAGAAGAAGAGACGTGCATGAAATTTGCCTCCTTACATTTACCTTGGGGAATCTTTCCAGACATTGTCCCCAACAGCATCTTATTTCTGAGACATTAAAAAGCCACCCTATTCAAATGCAAATCAAGTCCTTCCTGACAATAACTGTTGAGTAATTTTGACGTCAATACAAGCACTCTAGCCGGACGTTCCAAGAATAGACCTGGTGTTTGGGAACGGAGCAAAAAGGAAGCGACCACAGATAATACACAGGAGCAACTCTTTAAAGGAGAGACTGTGAGGGGAAGATAGCACAGCTGGGGGTATCAGGTACCACTGTATCAGAGGTTTAGAACAAGGGATACACATGCATGGAAAGCTAGACTGGAGAAGCTGAGGATTCCTCAGACCTAGGGTGAAAATGCTGGGGCTTTCATCTTAGGTGAGTCCACTTGCCCACAGTCAACCCCAAGCTCTTTCCCTTAGGCTGCATTTTGACAAAGATTTATACATTTGGATCTCACTTAGGTGCCTCTGCTCTGTGCTGTGTTATACAATGTGCCCTCTGGAAGTTTTCCTCTGCCAAGTGCGTGCTTTTAGGCTCCTAAGACTGGTTGCAGACAGGACACAGAACTTTCTGCCTTCGGAGGGAAAGTCTTTCAACCAGAACTTGATACCAAAAAGTACATTCAGCCACAGCACTAGCCCACCCCAAGCAAGAGATGCACACAGCAGATATGGTTGATGGGTTGATAGAGCAAACTGTTGGCCCCCCTAGGCTCTCCAAAGCAAATAGCACGCTCTAGATTTGAAGTAGGCCCCTTAGGAAACATGATCCAGCAGAGATGCCATTGATGTGCCTGCGTGATCAGAGGAATACATGCAGGGCTTCCCGAGTGCTGTGGCATTTGAGCACTATTTGGAATACAATGGCCTTTCTGCCTGTTTTGGAAATTTCTGACATTCTAAGTACAATTGTATTTGTAATGGTTACATCTGGCCTTTCTGATCTGCTTGCTCATCAGCCAGTAGAGAGCCCTCAGGTATAAATCTCCTCTTAGCTCTGCCCTGTTCCACTACTTCATCTTGTGCTAATTAATCACTGAGGGCTCAGAGCTTTACAGCATTAACCCATTCACATCTGAAAAACCTTCCTTTCCCATTCACAATGAGTCGCATATTTATCTGCTAGGGACTAAGTGATCAGTGAAGCCTGAAACCATCACATTATGGTAAGCAATTATTTTATCACCATTCTTTTGCAAAGCTGACATCCAAATTCACAAGGCAAAGCAGTGACAGAGATGGGGAAGAGACAAGGTTTGTTCAAACCTTGAGTTCTCTTGTAGCCACTAGCAAAAATTCTTCATGAAAATGCTTTCTCATTATTTCATGCAAACCCAAGCATAACCTCAGTAGCCGGGAGCCCATCTATGGTAGGACCAGATTTACATCTGCCCATTTCTAGGAGACTACAGATCTTCTCTTTCTACTAGAAAGTGTCATGGTAAAATGCTAACATGCTGAACAAAAAGGTGTCATCAGTCAGTTTATGACCAGTTAAGAACAACTCATCAATAGATGCTACCTGCTGTTCTTTGTGGTCTGCTTCTCTTCCATATCTTGGAGGACAACATCACATATCTACATCATGAGAGAGCTGCACTGCATATGCTCCCAAACATGTTCCCCTCCTCCCATACATTTTCTGTCAGCTGTGGATTTCTTAGAGGGGACAGTGAAGACATGGTTGCTGGGGCATGCAGCCCCTGTTCTGTCAGTGGCTTGTGTGACGTGCTACAGACCATGGCACAGGGTGACCACATAGCTGCACAACCTCCCAGCCAGACTTGGCCCTAGCTTCTCACCTGAATGATAGTGTTCCCATCTTGGCTGTGCACAGGGAAGAGAAAAACACCTTATGGGTTTCCTATTTCATCCCTCCTTTTATTTTCATACAGGTTTGGAAACATCTCACTACATTTAAAGGGAGGGGCAGCCACGTTCTCCAGTAAATGTAGCTTTATCAGAAAGGCAGTGAAAAAAGTACACAATTCTTGAAGTACACTTGACATATGGACCTCAAAAGAAGTGCTGACCTCACCCTTTCTAATGAATGTGATCTATATTGCTCATACAGAGAAGGCTACTGTCAGGAAATGGAGCACCAGCTAACCCTGCTGCGGATCCTGCTGCTGGCTGCGGGGGCCCTGGCAGCTAGACCCCCGCCTTGCCTTTGGGCAAGGAAGGATATGGGCTGTCCCCACCTGGGGGGCTGGCTCTGGGTACCCGAGGCACTCCCCCGTGCACCTGGGCCTCTCTGGGGCACGTCCAGGCAAGGCCCTACCTGCACTGGGCTCCAGACTTTCTTCAGCTGTATCAGGAAGAGGGAAACCAGCTCCTGAAACCCCTGGCTGATTTTATCTGGACCCTGCAGGTTCAAAAACTATCCCCAGGCTCCACCAGCCCAGGTTGACCATCTTACAAAGTTCACTTCATGTTTAAGGCGGGGAGACATCCCAGATGTTCACCCGCGACACCCAGTTTCCTTCCCTGGGACGCCTCCAGAAACCTCTCATAATCTTCATCCTCGGGTGAGGTTTAGGCAGACCGGCATCCCCAGCCAGCCATTCCCAGCTCTCCCTGCCGCACCCACGCTCCTTCGCTCGCTCCCCATGACCCCTGGTGCCTGCGGCATGTGGCCGTCCCCTCCCGGGGAGTCCCACGCTCCCAGGGGGGCGCAGGGCCGAGCCCAGCAGACACGGGCGCCTGCCTGCGGCAGGCAGGGGCAGCGGGCAGCGGGCCGGGCCGGCGCGCAGCGCAGGAAGCACCTGCTCCTGAAGTGACGGCTCTCTTATCTGACCCCAGTCACATCAGGTGGCTTCCTTGTTTGCCTTGGCAGCAGGCCCCCGCAGCCCCCTCCGGCTGCCACTGGCGAGCTGCTCCTCCGTTCTTTTTTTTTTTTTTTTTTNAAAAATGCCCGGCGACATTCCCGATGCACATCTCTGGCCGCCACTTTCCCTGCTTGGGGTAGCGATGAAGAACAGGGATGAGTGGCATGGGATGAATCCCCTCAATCCCACACTAAAGCTGTCGTGCTTTGCCACCATCATGCAATGCAGGTTCCTCCCTCCCGTCAAAAAAAAACAAGGGATGAGGATCCCCGTGCAGGGGTCGTGAGTGGTGGGCGGCTGTTGGAGCCATTGTGGGCAACGGGAGAGGGACACAACTTTCCACAGACCAAGGGTCGCCACGTGGGGCCGTGGCTCCCTCGGGCCAGTGTCAGGGCTTTAAAAAATTCAAAGCCTGTGGTTTCTTCTCCACCCCCCGCCCCGTCCCTCCCTCGGTCTGGATGATCTGCTGAATGACGGCTGGTCCCGGCTGCGGGGCGGCCGTGCCGGGGGCCTCCCCTAGGCAGCATCAGGGGAGAGCCCACCTGGCCACACCGAGGTGCCGCATGGCATCCCGCCACCATCCTGGGAGCAGGAGCTTTCAGGAGCAATTCCCCGCATCTCTTTCCAGCTCTGCCCCAGGGGCAAATCACAAGGCTGAGAGGGGCGTGGGCGTTTGTGCTGATCTGCATTTCAGCCACAGAAGTTGGCCGGACTCCAAGACGGTGCCATTTTCAGTTTGACATCCACCTCTTAAATAATCTTCAAAATAAATTTAACCAGTGGGTTAGATATTGGCGCATTGAAATTGGCGCACTTCTGCCATGTAAAGATAAGACTCTGAGTGCACACATATTTTAAAACCGTACCCTGGTCAACAGTCCCCTGTAAGTTTTAGATGTACGACAGAAATTGTTTGGCTTTGGATTATATGAGACATGCAAAGAGCAGTGAACAGTCTTGCAACATATTTTCCTTTTTCTTTTTTTTTTTTTTTTAACCTAATCCTTAGTCTTAGACTCTTCTGAAAATAATTTCTCCAAGGGCAAAGTTTACAATGAAAAAACCCACAGAAGAAACTTTTCATACTTAATGTACTATGCACAGAGGACCAATAAGATAAAAATACGGCTGCATATTCATTATGTTAATCTAATGTTAATAAACCATAAGATAGTGTGCAGCTCAGTCTGGCTCTCATCTCCATCTTTCTTCCTTTCTTGTTTGCTTGCTTCTCTCCTCCTTTCTTCTTTTTTGCTTCTCCTCCTGTCCTAGGAGCAGAGACTGGGGAGGCTATCTTAATCAAGATGACAAACATTCAGATTGAAAGCATTATTTATTTAAAAAAAGTCCTGCAAATAGTAAACACTGTCAAACAGATGTGCAACATCTGTGTAGTTCAGGCAGTTGGTATTTCTGCTCCAACCTTGGGGAAGCCTCAGGTCCAGAAACAGACAATAGTCAATAATCGAAGAAGCCCCAAGCAGATGTGTTCAGCTATGCCATGTTCAAGACATGAATAATTAAAAGTGAAGACTACCTCACACAACTGTCACCTTAAAATGGAATAATAGTTATGTTTGGGCATGAGTCAGCCTCCCTCAGTTATGTGGACAGTATTTTCATTTCACTGTATTAATTATGTAAGAAAACAAAAAAAAACAAACCACAAGGCAACACGCTCATGATCTGTAAGAGCAAAGGCTTGGGTATAATATCTGTAACCAGAGATGCACAAACATCGTTTGTCTCTAGTTTCAGATAATCACCTGGTGTCAAATCCTTTGTGCTGGGGGTGTGCCGCAGAGCAAGGGTAGAGACTAAAGCATGTGCAGCGCTGAAATACAACCCGGCAGGTGACCCTCTTCCTCTCTCTCTCTCCAGCAGGATCTTGCCTTAGCTATACACGTCTGCTACAGCAGCAGGCTTCCTCTTTGCCTCCTGCTCGAGTACCCAGTTGAGCAGTCAGACAGGCAGTGTTACTCTGAACACGGTGTGTTGTGCCCAAGCAGCTCTGGGATGCCTCTTTCAGCAGCAGCCTGATGGCTGGGAGTGCTGTGTGCCCTTGGTCCCTGAGCTGGGCAATACTCCCACAATCAGCTCTAGTCACCTTTACTCTGATGATATTTAGGCGAGTGCAGCATTGGTCTTGTACTTTTTGGGCAGAGAAGAGACTGCTCAAGGAACAGCACAGACACAGCCTTACAGGTTCTTGGAGGTACCCATATAGGGCAGTAGCTCCTCCACTCCCCAGCGCTGGAGGCTCAGGGTCTGTCAGCAGCACAGTCATGGGAGGCTTGGTTTTCTCTGCTGCGTGGTCTTTTTCTGGTCTTTCTCTGAGCTCTGGGTGGCCGGGTCAGAGTTGCCCTGACCTGGGCTTTCATCACATGTCATGTTGTGGGAGTCACTCAGCAACTGCCCCGTGGGAGATGAATATTAACCTCACTAAGTATGGCTGGAAAGGCTGCAGGGTCACTGCAGCAACCCCACAAGGGTTGCTCAGGGCAGGCCACAGCAAAGGTCGAGTTAGGAAGAAGTGGGCTCTGTTGGTGGCCCCAGTGAAGGCACAAACCTTCTGCCAGCCCAGAGGAGGGAGCACACTGTGCCACAGCTCACTCTGAGTGTTTGTATGACTGCTGTCACCAAGGCACCAGCTCCAGCCCTCTTGCTTCTGTCATGGCAATCCAGAACAGCAGTAAGATACGAAAGGCAGCAGTGGTATGCCAGCCCCGCTTGCTTGATCTGCAGCTACCCTCAAAGAAGATGTGCTCCCTCTGAGCCCCAAACCCTAAGTATCCCTCTCTGTGGAGAGACAGAAACACCAGCTCCTGCAGGCATGCTGCCTCCAAAGCCCTTATTTCTTCTCTGTGACCATGCATATGCCCACTCCTCACTCTGCCTCTTGACAAAGGTAAAGCATGGACACCCAGAGTCACTGCACTACTGCCGCACGCTGCTGCAGGACCTGCTCCCCAAGCAGCAGCAGGGAGTTCTCATCAGGCCAGCTGAAACCAGCAGAGTTTTGCTTTCTGGATCCTGAGTGTTCGCACCACTCTCTAAGATCAGGAACTCTGCCGGGAAAGGTCCCTTTGTGCCGGGGAAGCTGCCTGCTGGGTGGGCAGCCAGCAGACTGTGGAATAGCTACAGTTCTAAAAGATTGTAGCTTGGGAGTACGCACCGGTCAAGGGATGGGAAGGAGCTGCAGTCTCTTTTGTACAGAGGGACTTGCACATGGCCTGGCCTTTGCTAAACTGACCCCAAATGAATATTTCCCATTACTCTCAGCCTAGAACACATAGCGAAGCTGATCCATGTGGACTTGCCTCAATTTGTCACTGGCATTAACCTTCTTGGCACTATTTGCTTTTCTCTCCCACTCTATAAAATCCACTTCGCTGCCCATTCTCCCCCTTCCCATCAGTTTCTGTCTCGCATCCGCTGTCTTTTTCACGTGGTTCATGCTGTGTCCTCAGCACCGTGAAGGTAAAAACAAAAAGAAAAAAAAAAAAAAGGAAAGAAAGAAAAAATAAGAAGACCTCCCAGTAAGATGTTTTCAAAATACAAACATCTTTTTTTTCATGCAGCTCCACTGCTCATAGTTATTTTGTGAAGAAATCAGCCCTATCAGCTCTACATATCTTCCAAATGTGTAGGAATCCAGGTGGATGGATATCAGACAGAGCATTCTTAGGCATGTATGAAAGCTGCTGCCCAGGATGCCCCCCAAGCCCCTGCTCAGGGAGACAGAAATGCTTCTTCCTTCCTTGATGCAGCTTCCAACCAGGATGAATATTTTAAATGTCCTGGCTTTTGCTTGGAAACCAATGCCAGTTTAGTTTAATGCCCATGTACATTGCCTTCACTTTTGCCTGTCTCTGCCTGTCAAGGGCAGAGTTTCCTGTGTGATGATGTTAGCTGGTGGCTCTGCAGTGGAACAGCTTAGCCAAGTTGTTTGTCTAAACAGAGCAGATACCTACCTGGATACCAAGGGCTGAAGGAGGGTGCTGGTGTGAATCTGGGTGCAAGCCTGTGGCTGCTGCTGGGGAGGCCTTTGGGTTTTTCCTTAGGCCAGGTTTCTGTGTTTGTTTTGTCAGAGCTGGGATGCTGGTGACACTGTGGGCAGACTTCAGGACATCACTAGAAATTGAACTTCTGAATTCATTTGTGTTGAAATAACAAAGGCAACTCCCTCTCAGCATGCCACATTCCACTCACTCAGCTGCAGTTGCTGAGGCTGTGGGGCTCTGCTTCCTCCAACCCATCCCTGGAGTCCCGACTCTCCCCAGAAGCAGTAGGGGAGCAACAGATACAAGTTTCTTTGCTCACCAGGGCTGGAGACTCCTGCCTTCCTCAGTCCTTTGCAGAACACAAGAGAAGAGTAGAAGCTCAGCCTGTCCTGATACTCTTACAACACCAATCAGGTGCTCCCCCAGGGAGTATTTCCACAGCAAGAGAAGGGGATGCAGCCACAGCAGTTCCCTACCCCAGCTAATGTCACATCCCCAGGGACAGAGACAGCTGCGCTCAGGCCAGGTCCACCTTGCCCATTGCAGAGGAGTGCAAAAGCAGGCTGGAAGGGAGGAAGCAGGACTCTGCACACACTGACTGAGTCACAGTGCACAGCTGCTATAGGAGGACTTTTATAAGCCAGACAAGGCTCCATCCCTTCATGAAAGCCAAAAGCAAGCTTCTTTGGAGGAGGTACATCATGGAATCCCATCCACATCAAGTACAGCAGAGTATTTCCCTGTAGTATTTCTCCTCCATCAAAAATGCACATACTTCTCTTCTGCCAAGCCGCTCCTGCCCTGCATGTAACACACCCAGCACAAAGTGACTTAGGAAAGCTCACGGGGTCCCCAAGTCCATGTGGCATTGAGCATGGTGTGACAGTCAAGATGCAAGTTCCTTGGCCATCATGTGGGGTGTGGCATGTGGTCCTGATTCTCCATTTCTCATCCCATCATTCTGCTCCAGAGGCTTATTTGTTTTGTCCCTCACCAGAATATGCTGCTGCACGTTTAAGCTGAGAAAACAAAACGGCTGACTCAACAGCTGCTGGATTTGGGGAAGGGGAAGGGAGGGATATGCTTTCAGTTTTGACTTTTAACCACAAAATGTACATTGGATTCTTCCTGCCAAAAGTGACAAGAAACAGAGCCATAGGTCTTTGCTGGAAACAGAGAGAGAAAGTAACAGAGCATATATTCCCTGATGCTTGTGTTTCTCTGGGGTTCTCTTTTTCAAATAGCAGTGAGAGGAGGCAGTGGATCAGACAGGATAAGGTACTGCTGTCCTCCACACAGCTGAGCAGAAGAGGGTTACAACTAAGTACATACAGTGAGCTGAGCAGTAGACTTGAGAGCAGACTGAAGTCTACTGCCTTCTTAGGCTTCCTGCTTTCATCCATCTTGGCTGTTGTTCCAAATGTCCCTACCATGCCTTGTAAGATCTGAGCTTTCTGTTTAGGTCTGACCAGGCTGGTGGAAAGCCAACAGCAGAGATGTCAGCATCGAGTCTGATGTTTCCAAACCCTGCTACTGCTTATGAAGGGCAGTACTACCTTAACAACTCCAGTGCTATCCAGCATACCCAGTATTACACCCAAATATCCTGGCAGGAGAGGTGCCTGCCTAGCACATAGCCTTGTCCTGTGGTCTTTGCCAGAAAGATACCCTCTACCAGATTATTAATTCAGAACCCACTAACACCCACCATTCTGCTTACTGAGTCTGACACACCTTTTACTCTTTCCTCACTCGTGTGCCATTTGAAGGCAGAGGGACGACATGATGTGTGAGTAGGGGTGGAGCTCTGCAGGGCTGCTGACTTGGCACAGGGCTTTCAGAGTGGTTTGTGTCTATAGATGAAGCTTTGCATCTGAACTCCTCAGAGAAGCCTTCCTGTCTTCCCAAGACCTATGGAAAACACCAAGTCATTCACCCAGTGAGGATGCTAATGAGCTCTGATCAACTCTGTGTCCGCATGGATATGAGCATGCTCATGGACTTTCTTTCAAAAGAGGAGCAATACTTTGTTAGCAGGAGAAAAGGCTACTTCTGGGCATCATGTCCTTGACTGCCTCAGATAAGGTAGCACTATTCAGTAGGAAATGCTCTTTTGGATCCATTTGCTCTATAAACAGAAACAAGGAAGGAAGGAAAGAGAGGAGAGAAGGACATGGCGGATGTGTCAAAACCAAAGAAACCCTTTAGAGCATGTATTTCTTTTCCAATTTATGGCAAGAGCTGCCTTGCAGATATAGAGCAATGCTTGTGTTTGGTAGAGCTTCACCAAATCAGTGCAATTTCAGAGTGGACAAGGCAGGCTCCCCAAGGCTCATTCCTGTAGGGAATGTGGAGATTCTTCAGACTCAATCAGGGCTTTCTTCTACAGTCCCCAGCAGCAGCACAGGGTGGCTTGTTGCCCCCACAGCTAAGGAGGGACCATGCCAAGGCTACGCACTCCAAGGATGCAGAAGGTGCTTGCTGTGTGTCCAGTGAGGAGGAAAGGGAGCCTGCTTAGGTCTCAGAGGGGCTCAGCGATTGCCCCGCAATAGCAGAGGTTATTCTGGGATGGGAGGAGGCAGAGGGACCAGAGTTTTGTCATAGCTCAGGAGTGTGAAATGATGTGGATCCCTGTGCCCTCTGTTCCCCTCATGCAGCAGTGTGGCAATCAGGTGTAGCCAAGCCACACGTAGCCCCATCTCACAGAGGAACATTTCCCATTGTCCCACTATTTTTTTTTCCGCCATTACAAATTTTATTACCTCAAAGGTATGGAATTAGGAAATGAAAGATGTGGAAAAATTCCTCGGACCTAAGCACTCATTTCCACCATTTCCACCTTGCCCTGTATTTCCTTCTCGATTAGTTCCAGCGGTGTCCTTGGTTCAAGCCTTGGAGTCATTAAAGTCTTTTTGAAGCTCTAGTGCCTCACACCAGTTCTCACTGCTCAGCAGAATGATGTATCAGGAATAACAAAGTCCACTTTGATCAACTACTTCCATCCTTTACAGCTGTTTCTGTGGGGGTGATTAATCCCAGCCCTTCCTCCGCTAATAATAAGTGCAGAGCATCAGCTACATCCTTTGTTGTTGTTATTTTCTCTTTTCATTTCCCTTTTTGGGGAGAGCTGAGGAAGGGACTCAGTGACTTTGGTCCAGTCTTTGCCGAGGGGTGGCCATAGCCATAATGGTGGCAGAGAGCATGGATACCTGGTGGGCTCAGGTGAACCGACCTCTGCCCCAGTTGAGGCCGTGAACTAAGCTCCCTGTGCACCTGTTCTGGAAAGCTTTGCAGCACCACTCATGCCTGAAATCCTACCTACGTGCAGGAGATTAGTGTTTCCTATTGGCAGGGAGCCTTTGGGGGGTGCAGGGCCATGCAATAGGAAACACAAGGCACAGGGACTTTGCTGGAAATTAGGCCATTTTATAGTAAATCCTGCAGTCTCTTGGGCTGTTGATCTGGCACCTTACTCCTCTGTGAACTTCTCCTTCCAAATAAAAATTATTCCTGGCCTTTGGTTTCTGTTTTAAGCCAACACTGAACCGGAATTGCTCTTGATTTGCACAATTTAATTGAGAGAAAGAGGAAGCACACTGTTTATTTAAGGACTAATGCCAGCTAAAGAAGAGGAGGTTGAATTATCAGTGACCACCGACTTTTACAGATAAGATTCCAGTGTCTAGACCCACAGTGCACTATGTCTTGAGGACTGCAGAGAAAAAAGTCTTGGATGTGGAAAACACGCCCTAGAAGAAGAGCATTTCAGGGCAGAAGCAGAGCTGTAAATGCCTGGTAACACCTCCTGGTAATGGCTGACGCAGTCTGGGTTATGCATTATGCACACTGCCTACGAGGAGAGGGCATTGCACCTTTTAAACCTGATCTCTCTCTCTACTGAAACAGCTGGTACCTGAAGTATATCCTGGTATGCATATGATAACCTCCAGTTATCTCTTCCCAGTCCCACTGTGCAATATTGGTATACCAAGCTCCATCCAGATTGGCCCCGGTATGATGAGGGAAGGGTTGGGCATGCCTAGCAGTAGGAAAGTGAAAGAGCAGAAAGATAGTTGGTACCACTAGTTTCTGCCCCAGGCAGGAGTGAAACAGGGAGAGGAAAGTCCAAGTTCTGAAAGGAACAGATTTGTATTTTCTGAGATCTAGTCTGGGGAAAGACCAGCTTGTTTGGGGCACTGTGGCATCAGGCAATTCTTCCACATGCTTTTGGGCCTTCCTATGGCTTGGAAGTGCACTGACAAACTAGATAGGATTTAATCAGGAGACCCAAACTGAAGAAAATAATTCGCTTTTTCAGTCTGAATGTAGCAGATACGCTTTGATTTCTAATCTTTTATATTTCTAATTTTTATTTCTATTTTTTTTTCTACTTTTTATATTTCTAATCTTTTTGATTTCTAATTTTTGATTTCTAATTTTGGTCTCTGGAAAATGGCTTCAAATTCTGAGAAATCAGGAGAACAATGTAAGAAATGTGTCGTGCTTCCCATCAAAGTTTTCTAGACATAAACTGGTCTAGACATAAACAGATAAAAGCAAAATAGTCTGACAAAACAGGCTGAAATTTCCAACTGCTTCGGAAGATAAAACTAGACATCCTTGGCAAGGTTCATGGCCTGGAAACTACATGTTCCTCTAGTTCCTCCACCTGGAGGTGGCTAGGAAGAGAGAGTAAGGAAGAGGACACCAGCAGCCCTGTGAAATGGCTTGAGGAAGATACCACCATCACAGCACAGGTTAGAGCTGTTTCACATTCCAGTCACATCTGGATTTCATTTGGATTTCACTGGAAAGGCATGTTCCAGCAGTGAAATGACCAACCTTTCTCAGGGATCTCTACTTAGAAAAGATATTGAGGGTGCACTTCTGACATTGCCAGGCAGTAAAGCTGTGTATATATGATTCCTGTGTAAATGCAGAGAAACATGTACCAACAAACATTCTGGTCCATGCCTGCACATTCCTACATATCATATTAATAAGATTTGTTAGGCTGAAAGATGGGGACAGAGTGACAAAGTATAATCCAGATTCACCCCTGGTCATCTTTGAAGCCAGAAGGAAAAGGAATATTTAGACCTGCTCATCTGATTTGGTCTAGTTTAAAGAAAATGAGTGATTTTAAATCTGGGTCCAAGCTGAGCTTAACTTCATGGTAGAGGATATTTGTACTGAGTTCCTGCTGCACTGCTGGCAGCACCCAGGAAAGTTAGTTTAAAGCAATACCAGATGGGTGCACATACCCTGAGACTAATCCATGCCCAGTGGCCACCTATCTATAGCTGTAGTGTCTTCTGAGTTTTTCACCTGAACACACTGTCCCTGGGATTGATAATTCACTCTTTTATACCTGTCCTGTGCAGTGGGAGGGTGGATGAGGGCAGGCATATTGCAAAATTGCTGCAGGACTCCTTGTAAGCCGTGTTTGCAATACACAGTGATGGTTCAACTCAAGTTCTTCTGCTTGCATGCAGTGTCATCAAAGGTTAGGAAATATGACAGCTAATGTCCTCACAGGGGTGGCATTTGCATCAGCTCCTGTTTTCTGCTGGGCTACTGATGTGCTGAGGAGGATGTGATTGCAACTATCCTCCCTTTTCACATGCACCTCAAAGCTTGGAAACAGTAATGAAGTAAGTCAGTCAGTCCCTTCTGATTTTTTATTACCAAATGTAGCTCAAGTCAATTCACTAAACTTGGTGGAATAATTCCCCCTCTGAAATCAGTATTGAGAATAGAATCAGGATGATGTGCATTCTTCTATCATGTGCTAACTTGTTCTGCCATCCTGTGAATGAACTTCTTGTTTTCTTCTCCTTGATGAGACAGTTCCACCTAAACCAGGACTGGACACTGAAGTAAATCTGGTAGGAGAATACACTTCCCGTTTATAAAAATATCCTTCCTGTGTGGAAGAGCCCTCTTCCTGCAAACACTCCTCTGTGTACAGCATCCCAGACCTGTTTCTCTGTGGACACAGGCAGAGTCTCTGGGGGCGGGGACAGCAGCTATTATGGATATTCCATCTGCCCAAAGTACCAAAAAAATGAACATATTGGTTGTACCACCTGTGGAAATCAAACACAACCCCAAGCAACCCCAGTATGTGCTCAAGATGCCATTCTTCTGAAATGAAGGGCTTTATCTCTGGCTTACAGTTAAATCTATCTGTGGCAGCTTCCGGAACTGGTGTCTCGCTGCCCTGAACTTACTGAGCCAACTTATACACAGTGTATCCACCTCTTGTGATCTGGTTGTGGCTCATGGCTCACACGTTCACAGGAGCAGAGGATTTGAGCTGTGTGCATGAACTGATAAATTAAAAATAAAATCAGATCTCAAAAGGTGGTGAGCTGTATGTTTCTATTACTATCCCTCACTATGAGTCTTCCTCTAACTTCTGAAAGGACCTCGTTGAGTTCTTCATCAGGCTGGATGTATTAATCCACTCTCCCCTCAGGTGGCCTCTCTCAGGTGGTTCTCCTCTCACGAACATCAAGAGATTAATGGTGAAAGGACTGCATCCCTCCATCTGCCATGACTCCCTAGAGCAGCCCGAGACCCTGCCAAACTTCAGGGATCAACAGACAGACTTCTTCAATAACAACTCCATGAAAGGCCCCAGCCAGCAGTTCACCTTTCCCCTCTGGTTTCATCATCTCCCTCTACCCCTTTAAAGGCTTCCTCTGCTTTGTATCTTTTTGAGTCCTTAGGTGCCTGTGCAGCATGGTGTCCAAGCTTCTCATAAGCTCACCTGTACTGTTTTCCTTTCCCTCTTGGGTGGGTCCTCCTTGCACTCTTCTATGTTGGAAGTCAATGTTTGCTGTCACTGCCTAGCCAACATGTTCTAGCACCTCATCTCAGGTCTGAGTGGCATTCAAATGGTTAATCTGTTCTCCTTTCCCTCATCACAACGCTCATTTCTGCAAATTCTTGTTGCTATTCAGGGAGCTGGTGACCTCACTACACGAGCATTTATCACTTTATAGCCATACAGTGTTAAGAAGTGCCGGTTGGAAGGCAAGGGACTGGGTTGAGGAATGTTCACCTGACTGGGGCAGTGCCTGCTCTTTGGGTCTTTTCCAGCCTGTGTCACTTCCCACAGTCCTCACCGGTGTCCCCAGGCTCCCCAAATACTGCTTCCCAGGGGATGAAGCTGTCTAAGGGTGGGTGTTCCCTGGCTGGGGGCTCCTGCTCCGAGGTGGCAGGGCCATGGGCCGCAGACAGCCCGCTGGACCGCACCTGCCTTGTGGGGCAGGTGTGAGCAGCAAACCCTGCCTCTGCTGCCCGAGTCCTGCGCGGCTGTCGGGACCCCCCGGCGCTCTTCCGCCCTGCTTGCCCAGATTTCCTTCACGGGGAAAACAGGATACAAGCGGAGGGGGAGGGGAGCGGAGCGTGCCTCCGGCTCATCCTGACACGGAGGTGACAAACACAAACATGCCCATCTGCACGGGGAGCGCCCCTGGGTCCCACGCTGTAAGGACCTGCCCCTCTGCTGGGCCAGGGAGAGGCGTAGGAGACCCTGCTCCTAAATTTGGTGCCTGTGTTTTGGCTTGGAGCCAGCAATACAAACATCCCCTTTCATCTCCTCTTCCTGCTCCCCAGTTTTGAATAATTGTCTCCCCAGTCCAAGTAGCTGATGATTTGAAGGGTGCTCGCCCTGAGTTTGCCAAGCAACATTACTGTGTTCACTGGGCTCAGCAGCAGGGCTGGGATGCAGCTGAAGTCCAACTCCTTACCATACCACACCTAAAGAAATTGAACAAGTTGGCTTGAGGGAATCAGGGACTGGCCTGTTCTCGTGTTAGATGCCATCTGTTGAAAGTTCATGTCATGCCTGAGTCTGTTGACAACGTCCAGGGGAAAAAAAGAGAACCCAAGCTTCACTTGGTTATTTGTGATAAGACCAGAGGAGTAAAAAAAGCAGTTTGCCTGTTTTTTGCTACTGAAATCAGCAGATCTGACTTTGCATGCACACGAGGATCAGATTGGGCAAGTTCTATTTATGCAAAAAGCACTTTGAAGAGGACAACTGCACTTTAACACCATTCCTGTAAAAAAGGAAGGAAAAAATGGCCTAAGTATTTGAAGGAAAAACACATCTCCTGTAAGGAGGTTCAGCCAGTGGAGAGTGTACCTCTGCTGCCTGTATACCCGTATATATATATTATATGCATAAAAGCCTCAGGTATGCTTGCCCATGTGAAAGGGCAGGAACTGTGGTGTTCTCCAAAAGATGGCACATTTCCTGGTGACCTTTGTGTTCATCATCATAAAATCTGCTGATACTATGCTGAGGTTTCAAAGATGCACTCCCATCCCAACCTTTGCTCTGGATTTGTGACCTTTATTCTGCTTACGACACCTGAACCTTTCTAATCCTGCCTAGGCTCCTGCTCAGTCCTTCCTGGACACCTGACAAACTGCGGCTTGGCAAAGCAAAGGCACCAAGTTTACCTGCTCTTTGTTCAAAATGTCCCGGGTAACTTCTGCCCCCAAATCCATCTTCTCTTCTGTTCATAATTGTAGAGCAGCTGGTGAATCCCTCTCCACTTGCAGAGACCTGGGCTGTAATTTGCTCTTGGGAAGAGCATGAGGGGCTAAGATGGCCCTGGGCACAAGAACCTGCAAAACTGTACACAACTGGGGCCTGGGCACGGGGAGACAAGATATTTGCTTTAGAAAGACATTTTAAAGCCTACCTCAAACTGTTAATTGGGGTCCCACATTGCTGAAGCACAGTTCTGACAGAAGAACAAACCAATATATGTCACTTTTAATTCCAAGGAGAATTATGTGAGAAACAGAAAAAAGGTTTTTTTTTCCTTGGATTACCCTGAGAAGTATAAGCAGCTATTTGGCAGAATGGAGATAGGAGATGTTGTAGGGTAGGCAGCCAGCCTCTCCTGTCACAGCCACACAATATAATATAAACACCTTGATCCTATAAGCAAAGAGTTGATCCTTGCTTGTGCTATGCTAGTTATGAGCAATTAGGATAGATATTGCACAGAGTCTGCGTTTTAATTGATAAAGAATGCTGGAGGGGTACCTCCTGCCTTTTACATATACAAGGGATTACATCAAAATTCCTGGCAACATTGCCACACTGAGACCATCCCCCAGCTACTTTTGGGAAGTGGGACGATCTGAAAAAACATGGAGAGAAACATCTGGGAAGTAAACTGTCCTGTCCAAAGTTTACATTTCAGCTCAGCCCAGACCATTCAGATAAAATGAGAGCTGCCTTATGTTGTTAACCTCAGAGGCACTAGGAATCAAACATTTGTATCAGATCCAAATAAAATAAAAATGAATCTCAAAATGCAGCACAAAATGCATATTAAACCGGAATGGAAACCAGCTGTTTAAAAGAATAATCATATATAGAAAATATATATAGACAGGACAAAAAAAAAAAAAAANTGTTACTTGCTTGACAAACCTTAAGATGTTCCCCATCATTTCCTGTATCTAAAAATTGAGGGTTTTACTCCCTGCAAAGTGAGGTAGAGAGGGGCTCTGTGTTGGCTCAGCTCATGCTGCCCTCAACTCAGCTCTCCCATCTCTTCCTGTTGCTGGGCCTTAATGACTGATGCCTTTTCAAGAGGCTGAATGAGCAAGACAGCAGTGCCAAAATTCGAACCCCAAGTCCAACAGTGCAAGAACTAAGATAAGAGTCGGAGTAGCTTTACCTAACTGAAAGCCTGCCGGGCTCACGTCAGTGTAACGTAGCATGGGCTGGGGGCTGCTGTGGCTCACACGAGGCTCAGTACAGGTGCGGCTGCCGCAAGGCTGCAGCCGTGGGGCCAACGGCTCCGCTTGGGTTACTTGGAGGAGTGTGGTATCCAGAGCAAGCAAGCTGCAACAACATGGAGCTTGGCATGGGCTGAAAAAGCTGGTTCAAAAGCTGGAAAAGCCCATGGGAGCTCAGCTCATGCTGAGCTTCACGATGCTCCAGCTCGCCTGCTACCACTGGCCAAGTGAGCCCAGCACTGTTCCTGGCAGGTCTGTATCGTGTGGTGGTGCTGCTGGGGTTGCTCCAGGGTGCAACTGCTCTGAGATGCTCATCTTGCCATGGGGCTTTACTACCTTTATACCATAGCCCTCCCTCTCCCAGATTTTTTTTGTCCCCACTGCTGAGTTTATGAGTGCTATTCTAGAGGCAGGGTTATCTGAGGACATACTCTGAAGGATCAATCCTTTGAAAAGTGCACATCTACACATGTGAAAATCCAGGACTAGCTCTCCACTGCTAACTCCACCCAGATGAAACTTCTTGGTGTCATTCCTGAATGATGTTAGAATAAGTAAAAGCAGACTTGAGCCTTTGGTTTTTGCATGCTTAGAAGAATTTCTGTTTTCCTTCATGAAAGAAGTCTTTGAATTAATTGTTACACTTGCATAACATTATGCTGAAGTGCATTTTTTCCACTGTATAATTTCTAGATGAAAAAGCAAAGTTAGAGTGAAGCTATCCAATAAAGGACCAAAGAGAAAATGTATGAAAGATCTGAAGAAAATACCCTCATAACACATTAGAAACGCCAACATTTTGAAGTTAAAACCAACCAAACAAACAAACAATAAAAGAACTCCAAATGCAAAATAACAAATATTAGGAAAAGTACACACCCTTAATGCTGGCCCAAAATAAAACCTGAACAGGGAAGAGTGTGAAGGAAGTGAACAAATAAAAACTTACTCTAGGACTTTTCCTGAAAAACTAGTATCAGTTAAGTATGAATTGCAAGCACTCCAATGCCATTATCTCACTACAACTATTCCTGGAGCAGGTGGAGAGCCGTGGGCTGAGCAAGGTGTTGGTAAACACGATTTCCTGGGTGTATCCATCCACTGCCCCGTGCAGCAGGTGCTGTGCCTCTGCCCTCCACGGGGCGAAGCACAGAGCTGGAGGAGGACGGGCGATAAGGTGCCTTGCAGCTGGGCCTCATGCCTTGGCTGACACTCCCTGCTCCTCCTTCTCCCACAGGAGCCAGAAGACGTTGCTGCACTTCCTCACAGCCAGGGCTGGGTATAAGGGGCAGAGAGAGGAAACACAGCCCTTCTGAGGCCATGCACTTGCTCTGGCTTACATCAACTATCTGTATTTACCTACGGTCCCACAGGCAGGCTTCTGAAAAGGACCTGTCTGCTTTGGCTGCACACTTGAGACACATCCTGCACGCTGCTTTCCCAGCTGGGCCCATCCCATCCCGGCCAGTGACTCAACTGTG